>JAPYXV010001848.1:0-13700 GCA_028533065.1 Trachops cirrhosus | reverse complement strand
TGAAGGTAGATAGAAAATAGACAGGGGGAGGGCAAGAATAGTATGGGAAATGTAGAAGCAAAGAACTTATGACACATGGACTGAAGTAAAGGGGGAGAATGTGGGTGGGAGAGGGTGTTCAGGGTGGAGGGGAATGAAGGGGGGATAATAGGACAACTGTAATAGCATAATCAATAAAATATATTTAAAAAAAAAAAGAAAGAAAGAAAGAGAAAGAAAGAAAGAAAGAAAGAAAGAAAGAAAGAAAGAAAGAAAGAAAGAAAGAAAGAGAAAGGGAGAGAGGGAGAGAGGGAGAAAGAAAGAACCTCACCCATCTTGAACTCAAGTATTTGAAAAACTTACTTATTTTGAATATATATTAGAAAACCAGGAAAAAAGAAAAAAAGATTTTCTCACTAGAGTTCAAAGCTTTTCATAGGAGGGCTCTGTTGGCCCCTCTCAGAAAGCACATACTCTCTCTCCTTTTAAATTACTGCAAACTAATCCAAACATACAAAGTCAAATGTTAACATATGATACAGAGCATAAATTGGTTACTTGATTTCCAAACCAACAACAGATTAGGTAAAAATAAGAAGAGATACTGTATGCCACGGGCAGGCACCCTAACTAACACTCTGATGACAGTGAGAAAAAAACCCCACAAATTATAAAAAGTGAACATGTTTCTGAAAAAAATAATACATTGGGGGGCAATACATTTTGGGTGTGTTATTCAGATCACTTTAGTCCTTGGTATCCTGCTTCGAAAAGGATATGACCAGGATGATGAAGTATCGGGTAACGAGGTACGATGAACAGCTGGGGAACTACAGTTATGAGCTTAGTGAAGAAAAGACATTGGGGAAGAACATGATAAGTTTCTTCAAATACTTAACGTGTTTCCAAAAACGTGTATTTTTCGGTAACTCCGGATGGAAATGGGCATCACATTTATATTACATTTGTAAACATATCAGCGTAATAAAAAAGAACTTTCTGGTGATGTGAAGTATCCAAAATATAATGGGCTACACTGTAAGGCAGGAGGTTGCTCACTGCTGACTTATCTCCTGATTTCCAGTGTTATGTACTATAGCCTGTGTGATACCTCCACTTGAGTGCCAAAAGGCATCTCAAACTGAGCAAAGAAGTCCCGATTTCTCTTTCAAACCGCACCCTCCCCCATTTATTTCTTTGCTTAGTCTTCTCCTTCTCAGTAAACATCACTATTCACCTTTGTGCAAAATGGTAGGAGCTATTCAGGATTTCTCTCTTTCCCACACCACATCCAACAGCAACTACTGTCAAACTTTACCTCCAAAATATACCCAGATTCCTTCTATTTTCCCGTTTCCACTGCACCAATCAATTAGGTTCCCAAACCCAATTCCACTGTGTGTTGGCAGGGGGAGTTCCCCCCTACCAACAAATTCTCAGACACCAGCAGTGTGTGAACTCAGTTCTGACACTATCTGGAGATAGCATCAGATTCCACGAGTTAAGGGTTCAGTCCTACAAGACTGCTCCCTCCACCCACATACTTCAGATGCCAGATGTAAGCCCAGGTTACTTGTACTTCTGAACAACAGGCCACAGACTGGAGATTCCAATGACCCCCTTCAATTCAGAATGCCAATCACAAGTCCAGGTTGTCACCTGTACTTCTAAACGACTGACTATAAATCAGAGGTTCCCACAAACCCCTCCTTGAGTTTGATTGATTTGCTAGAATGGCTCGCAGAACTCAGAGAAACATGTTACTTACTAGATAACTGGTTTATTTACAGCCAGATGAAAGACATGCACAAAGCAAGGTATGTGGGAAGGGGCGTGGAGCTTCCCTTCCCTCTCCAGGTGTGCCATTCTCGGGCATCTCTGAGAGTTCACGATCAGGAAGCTTTTCCAAACCCCATCCTAAGTACTTTCCAGAAGTCACCTCATTAACATAACAAAAGACACCTTTTTTTACTTTTAGCACTTACCAAATTCCAAGAGTTCAGGGAGCTGTGAGTCAGAAATTGTGGAAGACCAAATATATATGAGAAATATATTTTGGTCAGATGAATCTGATCATAAATCACAATACACAGTCATCTTTGTCAAAATCATCATAATATGTCACATTATCTATTGCCATAGTCTTTTAATCAGGCTTAATGACTTCATCCTTATTCTTCTACAACTCCTTTCTTCACAGAGGTACCAAAACTGTATCTGGTCCCTATTTCCTTTCCTGCCTTACTGTCTACCACTGTTCCTTTGTTTCACTAAGCTCCAGCCATATAGGTCTGTCTCTCCAGTCATATTTTTCTGTCTCTATTATATTAAGTTCATTTCTGACACAGAGCCTTCTTGGAGATGTCTGCACTAGATTTTCAAATGCCTGATTCCTTTTTGTCGTTCAGGTCTGAGCTCAAAGACACTTCCTCAGAGAGGCCTCCTTGTTAGGCTATCTCTGTTGCCTTTCTGCTCATCCACCCTTTATCTCCACCTACACAGTGTGAGAAAACATATCTGATAAAAGACATATTCTGAATATATAAGAATTTACAACTCATAAAAAATGGGCAAAGGACTTGAATAGCCACATTTCCAAAGAACATATACAAATTGACCACTAAGCAAAAAATATGCTCCATATCTTTAGCCATTAAGAAAATCCAAATTGGCCCTGGCTGATGTAGCTCAGTGGATTGAACACTGACCTGCCTGCAAACCAAAGTATTGCAGGTTCAATTCCCAGTCAGGGCAAATGCCTGGTTTGAGGGCCAGGTCGCAAGTAGGGGGCGTAAGAGAGGCAACCACACATTGATGTTTCTCTCCCTTTCTTTCTCCCTCCTTTCCCCTCTCTCTAAAACTAAAATAAACTTTTAAAATATCTTTAAAAAAGGAAAATGCAAATTAAACACATAATGCAATACCAATTTAAACCCACTAGAATGACTATAATAAAAAATACATAATAACAATTATTGGTGAGCAATGGAAAAATTAGGGCCCACAGATTGCTGGTGTGAAATGGTACAGTGCTTTGGAAAGTAGTTCTGTAGTTTCTTATCAATTAAACAGAACTTACCATATGACCTAGCAATTTCACTATAGTGTATATTCCCAAGGGAGTTGAAAACCTATGCCCACACAAAAAGTTGGGTGAGAATGTTCATAGCAGCATTATTAATAATAGCCCAAAACTGAAAAAACCCAAATGCCCATCAACTGATCAGTGGATAAACAAATGCAGTATAATCATCATACAATGAAATATTTGTCCACAGAAAACCATGCAGTACCAATACATACAACAAGATGTATAAATCATGAGACATCAGATGAAAGAGGCCAGTCATAAAAGGTCACATATTTTTTAATTCCATTCATGAAATGTCCAGAACAGGCTAATCTATCAAGACAGAAAGTAGTTTAGTATTTGCCCAGGGGTGAGTGGCAGTTAAGGAGGAATGCAGAATGACTGCGAATGGTTATGGGGTGTCTTTGGGGGGTGATGAAATGTTCTAAAATTAATTAATGCTTACACCTCTCTATGGATATAGTAAAAACCTTTGAATTGTAACACTTTAAGTGAATTGTATAGTATTGGAACTATATTTTAATTAAACTGTTATATTTAAAAAACAGTCCCTCAAATCTGTCTTCTATTCCTTATGCTCACAGCTACCGCCTCAATTTACAGTGAATAACTGGTCTCATTTTCTTCAGTTTCCTCAGCCCCACTTCCCCTATGATATGCCTCTACATCACTATGGTTGCCTGAATTATAAAGGATAAAATTTACAAATATGACCACATAAAATTAAAACTTTTTATTGTGATAAAACATCAAAAAAATTTAAGGAACTGGCAAAGTATGTGCAATCCATATGAGGAAGGCTTAATTTTCATAATATGCAAAGAACTCTTTTAAAGTGATAAGAAAAGTGAACAAGAAAAGACAAAAATAGACCAAACACAGGAATAAGCATTCATATAGGAAAAAATCAGTAATGGCCCAAATGAAGACATCCTAACTTACTAACAATAAAAGAAATCAAACTAAAAAGTTTTTTTTCCCTTTCTACAGAGACTGGTAAACATTATGAAGACTGGCAATACTCAAGATTCATTAAAGTTTTAGAAAATAGACACGACCTTTTTGAAGGCAGTTTGACAATTTATTAAAATTTAAATATTCATACTTTTTGAGCCATAATTTTTACTGTGCATGCATCCTACAAAATAACTGCCACAGTATATACAAATAAAAAGTACAAAGATGGTCAGCAGAAAATTGTCGCAGGAAAAATTTGGAAATGACATACATGTCTAAGGAGACATGTTTTTTTGAATGTTATCTACAATCTCACTTTACCCTTTCACTCCCCCTTACTTACCAGTTGCAACCACATTCATTTTTTTTTTTTGATTCCTCAAGAAACACCAAGATCTTTTGTACTGTAGGACTCCAGCTTTTTCCTAACTTCAATGCTACTCCTGAGAAAAGCCTTCCCTAACCACCTTTCCTAAAGAAAGTCCTTCTCTGTTAATTTCTATTTTAAGTGCTTGTCCTTTCCTCCAATGCCTAGCCTGACACCTGTTGTACAGTGAGTGGACTCTCAATAGTGGAACATAAATAAATGGTGCAGCCATACAATGAAATATTATGTAGTTATTAAAAAGAATGAAATATAACTATGTATTTTTTATTTAATCTTTATTGTATTTTTCCATTACCATTTAGTCTCTGTATACTCCCCTACCCCTGCAATCACCACACTGTTGTCCATGTCCATGAGTCCTTTTTGTTCAATCCCTTCACCCCCCAGCTGTCATCCTGCTGTCTACTTATGAGCCTGAAATATAACTATGTTTGACTTGAAAACATTTCTAGCATATATTTCTTTTTTTTTTTTTAAAGATTTTATTTATTTATCTTCAGAGGGGAAGGGAAGGAGAGAGGGAGAGAAATATCAATGTATGGTTGCTTCCTGTGCATTCCCTGCTGGGAACTGGCCTGCAACCCAGGCATGTGCCCTGACTGGGAATCGAACTGTGATCTCTTGGTTCACAGGCCCTCGCTTAATCCACTAAGCTACACCAGCCAGGGCTCTAGCATATATTTCTTTACTGTACATGCAAAACATGATAAATGTTCATTGTAAAAAATGAAAAATACATAAATGCAAAAAGTTAAAGACAATCACTTCATTGTTATTTAATTTCAGGATGGACCATGGTTAAAACCTTTGAGGGTATATACACATATATGAACATGCCTGTTATATAGGTACACACATTTAGATAAATACACACACATGCACTCTGCTTGTATGCCTGTATAATTTTGTAAATGGCATCATATAAATACATATATCATTTTGGCATCATGATATTTTTTTCACTCAACAATAAGTCATGGACATTGTTTTATATCAGTGCTTTTAGATATGCTGCCCAGTGGTTGCCAATATGATAGGGATGCCATACTTATTGTCCTTTTAGAGTTGCTTTGCTATTACAAATCATGCTGCAATATACACTGTTTTGCATCTATCCTTGTGAACTTCTGAGAGCATTTTATGGGAAAAATTCATAGATAAAGAGTTGCTAGTTCAAAGGTACATATATTTTAAATTTTGAAAAACGTTGCAGATTTTGCTCTCTTACCAAACTAATTTTTATTTTACCAGTAGTACTTTTTTTTTATATCCTCACCAAACTTGAATCTTGATCATTCTTTTTAATTTGTCCAATCATAGGTAAAATAGGATATTATTTCTATGTTGATTATTAGTGAAGTAGAGTAGAGAAGATTCCATTACTTTAAAAAAGGCAATGGCCAAAAGTATGGTTAGAATGACCTCATTCTTATAAATAAATGATAACATATAAACACATACACATGTACACAGAGAAAAATATGCAGCATTATAGCAAATGGTTAACTCTATTGAGTAAGTTATAGAGACTTTTCACTTTATATAATATGTATTTTTCTGGAATAAGTTTTTTAAAAAAATAAGCATTATTGTTTGTTTTATAATAAAAATAAGCTAAAATATTTTTAAACACAGATCTGATTACATCACTGTTATGCTCAAACTCTTCAATAACTTGCTGCCTCCAGAGTAAAATTCGTTTTGATTAATAAAGCACTGAAGGCATTTCACTACCTTACTTGCCATCCTCCTCATTCACTCCTATCTAGTCTGGTCACACAGATTACCTCTAGATGCTTTTTTATGATGATTTCCTCTGCCTGAAATATAGTTATTTACCTTTTTCTGCCTGTTGCCATACTTTCAAGGCCTAGTTCAAATGTCCCTCCACTTGCACTCTTTCCAATCCTTAGAAACAATTATGTTCCCCTGAATGCTTGCACAGTAACTTTTTTTTTACAATTTTATTATAAAATAAACATCTTGTTATGTATTATAGTGGAGTAAAAACATTAATTCCTTTAGTTTTCCTTTCTGTTCTTCCAGTACTCAGTAAAGGGCCTAGAATTATAAAGGTTGCCGTTATATGGGGGAGAATGATAATAGGCGATGTCACTACAGAGTATTAGAGACGGAGCATAGATGGGACTCATGAAGTCCAGTGGGGACACCACATAACATTGTGTAGATGGCATCTGCACACCCAGGTCAACATTCACATCAGAGTTTACATGAATGGCGCTCCCTGGTACCCTGGTACACACAGCTTCCTGTCTTGCACAAGGTGAGGGTGGGGACTTAGAGGGGAAACTAAATTCAGGCAGGAGGAATGGGTGTGGTAGTGTTCGAAAAGTCTTCCTCTTTGAGAAGGTGAATTGAGAAAGACCTGAAGATATGGTAGTACTTGCCCTGACAAAGTTGGAGGTAGAGAGATAGGAGAAAATATTGCTCTAGGTAATGTGAGAAAGGGCTTGGTCCTGCAAAACTTTCAGCATAGTTGAAGGATAGAGGTGAGAAGAGGCCAGGAAGTAAGCAGGGATCATATCACAAATGCCCTGCTCTGGCTGCTGTGGTTCAGTGGATTGAATGCTGGCCTGTGAACCAGAGGATTGGGGGTTCAATTCACAGTCAGGGCACATGCTTGGGTTGTGGGCCAGGTCCCCGGTAGGGGGCACATGAGAGGCAACCACACATTGATGTTTCTCTCCTCTCTTTCTCCCTCCTTTCCTTCTCTCTAAAGTAAATAAACAAAGTCTTTAAAAAAAATGGCCTAATATGCCAGGTTAAGAAGTTTGGACTTCATTCTGAGGACAACAGAGAACTAGTAGGTTATTAAACATAAGCAGATTAGAATTTTCAAAAGATGACTGACTGTACTAAAACTAGTTAGAGGTTTTTATATTAACAGGTGACAATGACTTGAATTGTACTGGCAGAGAGCTGAGACTAGCAGGTATCAAAAGAACTTAAAAAATACATCTCATGTAAACCTATGTTTTCAAGTACATTTCCTTGAGAAGCAGATGTTATGATTCCTTGTTTGATTTTTGTTTTTCCTAAGCTATGGATGGGAAAAAATGAGACACAGAAATGGTTGTGACAAAGCAGGAAAAAAAATACAGAACCTAACCTTGGGGTCTCCATTCAGTAAACATTTATCGGTCAGCTACTCCATACTGCACCCTGTTCTTTGTGTACTCACAGAGAGATACGTTGTTATGGCTTAAAGCCATTGCTAAGCTCCTAGATATGTGCTATCTGACCATGGGTAAGTGCCTTTCTGCAGGCTGGTGGCCCTTCTAGTAGGAGAGTCATTTAGAAAGTATTCCAGCTAATCTGTTTGTTTCTCCAGAACAAAAGCAAGGTTACATATTCATTAGAAGACCAGGTACTGACTAACTTGGCTTTTGCTCCTCTTTACCATTCTCGACCTTGGATTCTATTGGTTTTAGAAGAATAAGCTTATGTTTACCCACCACAAGAAGCCCGTGTGGTTGACCTTTTCTTCTCTTTCTCCCATGCTGGAATGAACTATTCTTCCTCAGGCCTGGCACGGTTTTCTCTAAGGGGCTTTCCCTATGTTTGGGGCTGTTCATTTCCATGTCTAATTTTGTTCCATATCACGTTCTCTCTCCTGCTTAACTTTTATCACCGCCAGTTTGGAGCCTTAGACATAACATTTTATAACCTAATAAAAGATATTTGAAATGATAGGTAGTCAGACAAGGAGAGGTGTCTGGGGCGGTACACAGGCAAGAAAAAGGGAAAGGTGAGAGAGGTTCACCCTATCCCCTCCTGCAGTTGGTACAGGAATCCCCATCTACAAAGTCCTCTCATTGTCTGGAGACCTCTGTTCTAGGTTAAGATTCAGAGTTAGATTCTGGAAACTCTAAGAGTTAGATAATCTCTAAAGTTCCTTCTGGTTTTAAAATTTTGTAATTCTCATAAGATTTCACCAATGTATCTATTCACAAGTGAGGTTTCCTGAACCAGAGGTCATTCAAGTAGCTCATCCTACGGGCAGGATTTCTTCAAAGGGATTTCACTTTATGTGCAGCTTGGGAAATCAATGAGCGTCATTTGTCCAGTAATGTGACTTCATCACTTCCCAAGGTAAACTCTTAACGCCCATTCTGGACATTACGCAACCTGTCTTTACATTCTCTTAAGATAGGTCCATTTCTGTTCCTATTTGTTTTCTGAAGACTGGCTGGCTCCCCTTGCTCCCCAGATGGCTATGTTAGCAATGTTGGGACCAGGAGCAGAAATCTAAATCGGTCATGCAATACACTGGCAGTTTCATATTCTCTTTCACCAGGCTGTGCTGCCTTCCTCACCCTAAACTTTTACCATTGTTCCTTCCAATCCACAAATGCTTTTCCTTAAAATACCAGCCTAATAACATGAAGTAGAATTAAAATATATGTTAGCTGTACCACTTTGCACACAATTTTACTTTTTAGTGTAAAATCTAGCATGTAAAATTTGACTACTTTGGTCTCATGTTTTTAAATCCAATACCCCCCCCACTTTTTTTTGGAACCACTATCAACATCCCCCCATAGACTGGTACAGTTGTTAGTTGATGAATCTACACTGGCACATCATTACCACCCAAAATTCATATTTACATCAGGGTTTACTTCTGGTGTTATACATTCTACGGGTTTGAACAAAAGTATGACTTACATCTACCATTATAGTATCATACAGTGTAGTTTCACTGCTCTAAAAAATTTTTATGTTCTACTTAGTCAGCTCCTCTGTTCCCCTGACCCATTTTTAATGAAGTACTTTTCAAGATCTTAAACTTTCATGTGTTGCCCTGGCTGGTGTGGCTCAGTGGATTGAGTGCTGGCTAGCAAATTGAAAGGTCGCCAACTGGATTCCCAGTCAGGGCCCATGCCTGGGTTTCGGTCCAGGTCCCCAGTTAGGGGTGTGTGAGAGGTGACTGATAGATAGATAGAAGTTCCCTCTCACACACTGATATTTCTCTCCCTTTCTTTCTCCCTCCTTCCCCTCTCTAAAAAATAAATAAAATAAAATAAACCTTTCATGTGTTTTCTTTCCTACAATTGTTTTTCTAATGAATATGCCTAGTTTTTACCCTCCCCCCCACCTTTCTTTTTACTACATTCTTCTACTTCACACACACACACACACAAAATGCTGATCCTAACCCACCTTAAATTTTTTGCTATGGTGCAACAGGCACAATTGGAGAGTGCATAATTGAGGGAGCGTGCTGTGACAATCAACACGGCACTGATGGGCAATGTGAAAGGGCAGTGCCTTTGTGTCTAGTGCTGCTCAGAGTGTGATCATCCGTGGACGAGCAGCAGCGGCATCTCTTGGGAGCTTGTTAGGCAAATTTTCAGCTCTGCCCCAGATATGTTGAGTCAGAATCTCTGCAGGGTGGGACCAGGAAATCTATATTAACAAGCTTCCAAGTGACTCTTTATTGTTCTAAACTTTTACAGTTTTAAAAGCATCAACTGGTGCTTTTAAGACATCCTAAGCATCTGTATGTCTTAGAATTAAGAAGTAGAATGATCTGGGATGGGGATATATATTAACATTTTCATTTGAAATAAAAAGAAAGTTAGACTTTTTCTGATAGAAAAGAAGTCTGATTGAAGCTTAATGGTTTGTCTGTGACAGTGGCTTTGTCATTGCATTTATACTTCTGAAAATTGAATGAGCTATATCTGTATTCAAAGGTTTTTATATATACACACACACAAAGGACAGGAGTCTACAAGAGTTTTGTGTGTGGTTGTGCAGCTTAAGGGCCAAGTGAAGTTTCTTAGAGTAAGTAGAGGCTAAAATATAGCCTGCATGCAACCCAGTTGCCAGGCCTGCTACTCAGCCAGGAGGGGCTCCTTTTTGTTTGCACTGGGTCCTGAGGGGAAGCAGGGTTTGCTACCCCAAAATATGCCTGTATGGATTATTTAACTTGGTTATTATTATTATTATTATTATTTATTCCTTAATTATTTATTTATCAAGAGAACCTACTCCTTAGCTCAAATATTCATGTTTATGCCCTGGCTACTGTAGCTCAGTGGATTGAGTGCTGGCCTGCGAACCAAAAGGTCACCAGTTCAATTCCCAGTGAGGGCACATGCCTGGGTTGCAGGTCAGGTCCTCAGTTGGGGGTGTGTGAGAGGCAACTGGTAGATGTATCTTTTGCACATTGATGTTTCTCTACCTCTCTCTCTCATTCCCTCCCCTCCCCCATAAAAAGTACATAAATAAAATCTTTTTAAAAAATCACATTTCACAGATCAGGAACACAGGTCAGTGACAAACTTCCATGGAATCCAACCCAAAGAAATTGTCTACATTTTGAGATCACTTTGCATTCTGAAAGATACTAGTCTTCCTCATCTCCTCAAATTCTTTCACGGAATCATAACTTCTGTAGAAATCTGCATATGCCTTCTTTCTTGGTTTAGCCACAGCAAACTTATAGAAAGCTGCAACCCCCAGGGATACAGCGATGGTTCCAACATGACATCGCAGATGCGTGGCCAGAAGCCCAGGCATCTGAGATTTTGTCAAAGCACTGGAAGCTATGGTAGTTACACTCGCCTCAACACCAACATCCTTCCTGTTGGAGAAATGGACTTAAGCTGGTTATTTTTAGGAAACAAAGGACTCAGAACAAAACCTTTGACCGTCTTCCCTTAACTGCTTAAAAGAATGTAATCTCTTCCTTTCTCTGCAGTTTCTACTTTCTGCCTTTACTTATACCCCATCATACCCACAACGTGCAACAGCTTCCCTTTTACCTTCTTCATTTTTTTGCCTAAATATTCTCAAGCTTATTCTCTTATTTGAGGGTTATGCCACTTCATTGCTGAGACCACAACAACACTTCCAGGTCTAACTAAACACATCAATCCACACCTCACTTGCCTAACCTCAATGAGAGCTACCGCAGCCTCATTTCCAGCTACCGCAAACCCGCAGTACTAGGAAGGACACCTCGAATACATGCACTGCCACCTGGTGGCCTATTGCTAAAGACCTCTGGCTACACCAGGACGTTACTAGCATCAGCAACAGCAGGCCTGTAGGTGGAATTGTAAAAGCACTAGACCGTGGGCAGAACCCACAGTGTTAGCTTCCTTTTCTTTGGTAATAGCATTTTCTCTGGCTGAAAGTACCTTCCCAAATCTATTTCTCTTAAAATTCTTTTTGTCTTTCGGACTCTAGTGTAAATGTGACTTTTTCCATGATCCCATTTCTTTTTCTTTCTTTTTTTTATTTGATTTGATTTATTTTTAGAGAGAGGGGAAGGGAGGAAGAAAGAGAAGGAGAGAAGCATCAGTGTGTGGTTGCCTCTCGCACACTCCCTACCGGGCACCTGACCTGCAACCCAGGCATGTGCCCTGACAGGGAATTGAATTGGCAACCCTTTGGTCTGCAGACTGGCACTCAATCCACTGAGTTACACCAGCCAGGGCTTTCCATGATCCCCTTTCTGATCTTCCTTAGGATATATCACTTTTCTAAAAGTACCATAGTGTATAGCTTCAGTATTTCATTTGTACCTCTTACAGAGCTTTTCACTGAGTGTTCCAAACTATTTCTCATCCTCTAGTCCCTCAAAATCTCAGCTCCTTTGAAGTACACATCATCAGAATCCTACAATCATCTGCTGCTGATCTCTTGGGTCACTTACTCTCATTCCCTGGAAATTTTAAAACCTGATTCATTCTCTTAGTCATACCACTCCTACTGTTATCATCCATTGTGACTTCATTATTCATGGAAACAATTTGTCCCACATGCTGGCCTCTCAGTTTCTTGTCCATTCATATCCAACCATCTTGCTTTTCAGTGTACTTCAGTAACTTATTTCCATGCTGACACCCTCACCCTGGTCATTAATAATAAAGGTACTCCTTCTAAAACCTCTTCTTCTTGCATCTCATACTGACCATCAATGTGATGGTCACATGTGATAGCAGAAGTAGAATCTCTAAGCTATTAGCCATAAAAATTTTTCACTGCCCATCAACCTTCTTCAGTTTTTACTTTTCACATCACCCAACTTAAATTCTATGATTCATCACTCTAAGCGCTCATGTGCAAAAACTTGCAACTCTGTGGCGCTTCTTTCCCTCTTGTTGCATTCCTGGGTAAAATCCAACCCTTGGTTAGACCTAACTCCACTTACTCGGCTTGCACTCACTAACTATATAATTAAATAAACATAGCTGGAGAAAGATCAACAAACGTGCTAACTGATCTCATTAAATTCATTCATTTATTTACTCCTTAAGGTTTTATTTATTTTTTAATTATATTTTATTGATTATGCTATTACAGTTGTCCTGATTTTCCCCCTTTTGCTCCCACCTACCCCCCCACTCCCTCAGGCAATTCCCCCACCATTGTTCTTGTCCGGGAGTCAGGCATTAAGTCCTTTGGCTACTCCATTTCCTATACTGTACTTTACATCCCTATGTCTATTCTGTAACTACCTATTTGTACTTCTTAATCCCCTCACCTCTTCATCCATTCTCTGCCTCCCCCCTCCCATCTGGCAACCTTCTGGCAACTTACTTCTATTGTTTTTAAGAGTCTCTCTTTATTGTCAACCTTTGGCCTTTTAATAATAATGTGTCTTGGAGTGGGCCTCTTGGTGTCCATCATAATTGGGACTCTCTCTGCTTCCTGGACTTACATGTCTATTTCCTTTGCCAAATTAAGGAAGCTTTCTTTCATTATTTTTCAAATAGATTTCCAATTTCTTGCTCTTTCTCTTCTCCTTCTGGCACCCCTATGATGAAAATGTTGGACCTCTTGAAGTTGTCCCAGAGGCTGCTTACATTGGCCTCATTGTTTTGTATTCTTTCTTCCAGTCATTCAGCATGATTGTTTTTTGCTTCTTTATGTTCCAATCACTGTGATTCTTGGCTTCATCCATTCTACTGTTGTTTCCCTGTAAATTGTTCTTTATTTCAATTAGTGTATCCTTTGCTTCTGACTGGGTTTTTTATGCCCTTCAGGTCCTCACTAAGTTCCTTGAGCATTCTTATAACCAATGTTTTGAACTCTATATCTAGTAGATTACTTATTTCCATTTTGTTTAGCTCTTTTTCTAGAATGTTGACCTGGTCTTTCATTTGGGCCATGTTTCTTTGTCTCCTCATTTTGGCAGCCTCCCTGTGTTTGTTTCTATCAGTTAGGTAGAGCAGCTTTTACTCTGTGTCTTGGTAGTGTAGCCTAATGTAGTAGGTGTCCTTTAGGGTCCAGTGGCACAGCCTCCCC
>JAPYXV010001847.1:0-13701 GCA_028533065.1 Trachops cirrhosus | reverse complement strand
AAAAAAAAAGATCTCATACAATATATGAAGACATATCTAATTAACAAATATACAGAATCATAAACTCTTCATGTCATAATTTGGTCTATATGAATTTTATTCTGAATGTGCATATTAAGTGCTCTTGGCTAGTTATATATCCACATTTAACTGACCCCCACCCAGTGGTGTACCATTTGGACAGAGTAATACAAACCAGAATGGAAATTCTCCAATGAGTGACCTCATCCGCCATAGGTGAGAAAATGGAGAAAAATTTATTTGCACTGCTTCTATATAGAATAGAGGCAGCTTTCTCCCCATTCCTTTTGAAAAGAAGGGAAAAAAATCTTCGCTCATTGGAGCTGGGATTAAAATATCACTGGGTTATCGAGCCATTCAGGATGTAAATATTTCTTTCTAATGACAGGACAAACCTTGATGTCTCCACACCTCTTATTACCTAGAAATGTTTCCAAGCTCCCTGATGTCACTTTCTCTTGAAATATAAAGTACAAACCTCCAGAGTTGAGTTAGTATTTCTGGAGTTTTGTCACCATCTATGTGTCTTGTGAATTAATTTCTCAAGTGTTATTCTTATCCCAGAGTCCTAAGTTTTTCCCAGAAACTTACTCAGAAACTTTCTAATCTGGAGATACTTAAGCTACTTTGTTAGTATGCCACAAATTATCTATTCATTCTCCTGAACCTACAGAGGTGCCAGTACCTTTCCACCTTTAAAATAAAGCTAGGATGTGCATACTGCTGCTGCTGGAAAACATCATCTTTCTCTAAACAGTGTTTACTTTTATTCTGGAAAGTCAGAAGAGGGGCATAGACATTTTGTAAATCAGGTGTTAACATACTTCAAGGTTAAGGTTGTCTCCATACGTATGCAATTAATTTGTTTCGCCTTTATAGCTAAGACTTTGACCTAGTTCTAAACTACAAATGCTGGCCTACTAAGCAAGGCTGTACCTTGAAGGAAGATATGTAGTTCCCATTCTTCATTTCAGTTTTATGTACGTGTTGTCAAATACCTCCCACAGGAAAACAAGCTTCCTTCAGTGTCCTGACATTGGCCTTTTCCAACTTAGCCTCCTTGATTTCTCTCTTTGGATTATAGTATATATTCTTTAACATTTCATTTTATTTAGATTTCATTGTTAGTCTCACTGGAATGATTAGTGTGATGTAAGCTACTCCATTATAGTTAGAACCAAAAGTCTTATTATCAAGTAATTGTTTACACAGTAGGCTCTTTAGTTGGTAATACAATCTAATAAGAAACAAAATAAACACTTTGGAGATGGTCTATGCACATATTTCAGTTGCATTTAACTTATGTAATATCTCAAACCCGTTGTGAAAATTTGGAAAGGTAAATTTAAAAAAATACTTCATGATAGAGTCCATGTCACTCACGATATGCTTAGTGAAAATGTTTTCCTCTGAGTCACTATACCACCGTAATAAACATGCATGTAATTTATGTTCATAATAACAATTTTGTAGGTTGGAAAACTGAATCATAGAGTGATTATGTTTCTTGCCCAATGTTATAAGGTTACTAAATAGCATGTTAGAGTGTTAAGCAAAAATTCTGGCTCTAAAGTATGTGCTTTAAAATTTCTACAAGAGTTATAATAAAATTAGTGTGCAATATCTGTGACAGTGGGAAAAAATAATAAAACATAAAAAGCACAAGTCATAAAGTATACACTGATAAACCTGGTTACTTCACAAAATTCCACTGCACCATAAACATTGTTAAAAGACAAGCAACAGACTGAGAAGACACATTTGCCACCTGTTAACGCACAGGGGATTGATATCCAGAATACATAAAAGTTTCCTACAAAGCAAAGAAAGGAAATAAAATTGACTTGTATAATTGGGAAACAATGATCAAATGGAGCCAAAAATAAGGAAATAAATTTGGTCAATAAACTGGTACACTATTTCATTAGTAACAAATAAGATGCAGATTAGAGCATCATTAGCATATTTAACCATCAGCTGTTAACAATGCTGACTGTTGTTGAGAGTAAACATTGGATTGCTCCGCAGAAAGTAGTTTGAAAAAAACTATTAGAATAGTGCACGTCTCATATTGAGCAATTATTTTATTTTGTTAATTCTCAAATGAGTCAAATGATAAGATATGACTCTAACACCTGGGGAAGCATTGTTTCTAATAGTAAAAAATAAGAAAGCATAAATATACATTATTTAAAAACGATTAAAAACTTAGGATACACCCATATTATGAAATGCATTACCACAATGCATTCTTATGGAAATAACTTAAATATACATACAAGTGTGAAATTTTCAAATTATTAAAATTATAATAATATGTGTACAGTGATCCCTCACCTAGTGCGAGAGTTACATTCCCAAGACCCCCGTGATAGGTGAAAATCTGCGAAGTAGCGGCGTTACATTTATTTTATTAGTTATATATAGTTTAAGGCTTTAGAAACCCTTCCCACACTCCTATAAACCTTTCCCACACTTTTAGAAACACTTCATATGCTCTTAAACACTTAGTACAATCTTAAACCTACATAATTTTGACAACATATAAAATCCCATATGAGAGTACTCAGCAATGAAGTATACAGCCGTCCCTCACTGTATCACGGTTCACTCATTGCGGCTTCACTGTATTGCAGGTTTTTTACCTCGATACAGTGAAGTCGCAATGAGTGAACCGCGATATAGCGAGGGATGACTGTACTAAAAATCAAAGTATACCTTATATTTAAAATATACAGATTTGTAGAAAGAAAGCACGTACACAAACTGATGGTAGGCATGTCTATATTTAAATATATGAATATACAGGCATACTTAGGGGGAACTGGTGAATACATGTGCAAAGAGATAACTGCTATACCAAATGGGAAAGAAAGAATAACAACTAGAATTGACAGAGCTGTTGAAAGAGCTGTCATCTTTGAGTATCATTTTAACTTTATGATGAACAGTCACATTAATGGTTATCTCAAGATTACACTAAAGGATAATGGCTGAAGTGAAAACATTCTCCATCCAATACTATAATTTAAACACTTGA
This sequence comes from Trachops cirrhosus, assembly GCA_028533065.1. NCBI lineage: Eukaryota > Metazoa > Chordata > Mammalia > Chiroptera > Phyllostomidae > Trachops > Trachops cirrhosus. The sequence goes on along the minus strand of JAPYXV010001847.1, from coordinate 10,640 downwards.
AAAGATTTGATTTTGAAAGTTGAAGACAGCCATATGGACCGCACTGCTAGATATAACAAGGTGTAACATGCAAGACAGAGAGCATGAAGACATGAACCACAGTGGCAGTAAAATCGGTTGATTGTGAGGTCCACTTTCAAACTCTTGAAATTAAAAACCGGCATTGTATTGGACTGCTGGAGAAAAGAGTAGAAAATGATTATGCTAAAATTAATTTTGGATCTTTGGATTTGTGAACAATGTGGATCTTAATAAAATTCACCAAGATTGTTAATACATGGAGGAATACTTTTCTTTCTTTAATAAGATGCATGATATGGGGTAAAATATAAAATCTTGAGTTTTCCCTTCATTTCAACACTTACTTCTTATAAATGTATTAATAATGATATTAAACACATTAAATAGTTTAAAAATGACTTCAAAAATTTTTGAATTAAGGTTTAGTAAAATACTGATGACCATGCCCATCCATAATTCACAAATCCACATTATATTTTTTAAATTCACGATTAAACATTGATAGTATATAAAATTAAATATGACATAAATACTGTTAAGCATGTTTTTGGGTGTGATTTTGGTGTCATGCTGTTTGAAAACAGTAACATCTATTTATCTATATAGCTAGCTGGCTAGCTAGCTATCATTTCTATCTATCTAAATTCTTTGATTTAATCAAGATTCTATTCAACTTTAGACTAATTGTTGTCTTATTACTGTTAATAAAGATGAACAAAAGATCAGTTCTCTACTTTTATTAAGAAATAATCATTTCACCACACTTTACATATTTCCAGGTTGCAGCTAAATTCAGTTTGAACTAAGATATTTTATAAAACTACTAAATAAGTTACCTTTTGTTTGAACCAACTAATAGATATATTCACTCCCATTTAGTATTATTTAACAGTAACTATTGATAAATATATCCTCATATGTTTTGGGACTTTGAACCTTCACAGTGCTTTTCCAACTCTTCTCCTCTGCACGATGTCATGGAGTTGTTATTTGTACTTTTGCATGGACAGTGGTAGGCTCAATTATTATTCAGCAAACAAGCACTCTGGCCCCCATCCTCAGTGTCTATGGAAGGAGTGTATTCTTCCAACTCACTGACACTAGACTCAGGATATATATGGGTAACATGCTTTGGCCAAAGTGATGTTAAGGATGTGGTACAAATGAGACCTTGAAATACCCTTGCAGAGTTGGCATTTCCTTCTTTTCTCCTGCATGATATTAACCTACTTTAGGTAGCTTCTGGATGAAGAAGAATGTTAGATGTCTAAAGGTGACCCAGGTCCATTGTTCTCTTCAAAGCCAGCTGGGGTCAACTTGAATGAACTTGACACCAGCCAACTTACAGATGTAATTGAGAAATAAATGATTATTTTGTGTTACTGACACAACAAAAGCTGATTGAAACACAGGTTATGAAAATTAATTAAATGTACTAAGTTTTATAATATTATTAGAGAGAGAATCAACTTCTTTTTGCCTTTTATAAACCTAAAGTTTTTTAGACATTAGAAGCCATTTTATGCAGATTTTATGACATAACTAGTGAATATAATGCATGAAAATTATTATAAAGATAAATTATCTATTCAATGTTGTGTATAGGATGAACACATATGGATCTCCAAGAGATAAACAAACAGAACGTGCAAGTAATACACTTTTTGTATTTGTATTTGTATTTTGACAGCTTATATTCTTCATTAACAGATGACTATGCTTACTATTTTCAATTATCTTAAAAACTATTTGCTTAGCTATTTAGTTGGTAATCATTCATTTTTTTTATTTTTCCTTATAAATATGGGCTGGATATGTTTCCTTCTATTCAAAAATTTTTGTCATTCCTAAAAATACTTTAAAACAAAAATAAAAAGACAGACCACAATGTTACTAATAACCTCTCATTAATGCCTGTTGAATCAACTGCTGAGTTAATCCTCTGTATAATCATGTTGCAACTGCCTGGAGGTAACTTGTGATCATTGAGAAGCTGAAATTACCAAAAAGAAGCAAGCCATTGTCATAGTTACTTCTGACTTAACAGAGCTACACAGTTAAAAGATATTTTAGGATAGTTAAAATTGATATACCCATTGACATTAACTCAAAGCAAGTTCTAACTGCTCCAAATCTGAGGTTCTGAACAGTTAGTTACTTTGAAATTTTCAAGTGAGTCGCGCTTAAGTTATTTCTTTCCTAGAAATTAAAGACACAAAATGTCATTATGTTAGAAAAACATTTAAAGACAGAAGTTAAAATAATGGAAATGGTCATTTCCATTTCTAATGTAAATAATTTCTTGATTGAAGGTTTATGTTTAGACAGTGATGACAACTACTTTCAGTAAGAGAAATACAGAGAATATTTTAAGCCATAGCACATAGTAATTGTGAGAGCTTATGAGATAAGTGGGTTCTGGATTTTATGCATATTATTAATAATTGCTTAGTATTTATTCAATGTATACTAAATAATTGATGTATAAATTGACATTAAAAATATCACATTCATATTTTTTTCAGTTCATATGAAATCAATACCACCATGGATCAGTTGGCCATTCTTAAAATCAATATTTTGTAATAATTTTCAATTACCTAAAATAGAGACATTCAATGTTTGAATATCATAAAAATAGGAATGAAGGGTTTTTTCACAAACACTATACAACACAATAATTTGGAAATGAAGTTTCCATTAGCAGGAATTAATGGCATGTTTTCCATTTTTCAAACTGTTGGATAAACTTTGTTTTGTATTATACAACCAGGAACAAACCTTGATAATTATGAAATGAATTAGAATGATAGTAAAAGGAAAAGAAAGTGATAAGACAAGTAGATATCATGCATAAATAACTTTAATTCTCTGATCATTGAAAATATTCAGAAACTGTCATATTACTCAGCTGGCCAAACTGCAAATACTCGTAATGGCTTACCCCATCAGCCAGAAGACAGTTAAAGTCCCTATGGCCAGACTGCAGTAAACAGCTTTCACTGATTACACATATAATGCTTTAAAGAGGGCGATCCACTCTAATTATCATTTTTAAATTGCAGTGATTGGTTCTTGTGAAACTTAACTAAATTTAAATTATACAATTTCCCAAATTTAAAAATAGCAACATTTAAATATGAACCTAGATTTGACTAATCCCAAAGCCCATGCACTTAGCTACTAGGTGGTATCACTAATCATATTTGGTAAAAATGAATATTAACTTTGCAAGATTTTATTAGTATAGAGTTAAGAATAAACAAAATGAGTTTTAAGTTGTGTAAGTTAATGTACCAAGGAAGGGTAGGCAACAGGGCAGGGGTATAAAAAGCACATTATAATTGTGATCAATAAACCAGTGGGGCATTATGTTTCCAAGAGCAATTACATTAGGACAGAAATAATTTGAAAGTTATTGGAGGAAATTGCACCCTGTCTTCAAAGTCATATGTGAGTATTAAAGGAAATGATAGAATCCCATTATATTATCAAGAAATGAATGAAAAGAGTAATCGATAATCATTTTAATTTCTCCATTTTAGCTATGAAGCATATGTGATTAAAATATTTTGACAAATATAAAACTGTAGAATCTCATAAGTATCTTCAAGAAGGCATAAACAAATCTAATTAATTGAATATGTAATTTTCACACTAACCTATATATAATATTTTAGTCTGAGAAGGTTCTCTTCACCCAGAAAAAAACATTCAACTTAAACTACTGAATCAAAAAATATTATTGAACTGATGTTTTCAGCAAATATTTTTCAGGTTTCAGCATGATGGTACTCATTTGATACATAAAATAATTTTTATTTCCTTTTTCCTTTCTATTAGATGTCAAGTCATGCAGGAATTTTATTGAATCACTTTGACACATTTTGTTGCTTCTGCAAGCATAACGGATAGCTTTTTTTTTTTTGCCAGAACTTGCCTAATACATGAAAAGATTTGTTAAAATAGCTAAAGAAGTTAAGGTGTTCTTTTTTGCTTTTCTGAGAGGAAGGGTTAGTGATCTTCTAGAAAATGCAGATATGGTTGAAAACAAAAAAATAGTTTAGTGTATTATGGGCAAAACAACTAGTAATTGATAAAATTAACTATTAGAAAAAAGACTTAAGACTCACTGAGCACAGGGAATAAAATACAAAAAAAAAGATGATTTAGATACATAAAACTACATGAATAAAATAATATCCCAAAATAATACTGAAGTTCTAGGTAGCTATCTGATGCTATCATTGCAGTGTATTGAAGTTTAAAAGAGTACGTAGGAGGGAAATTGGGTATTTTGACATCCTCACCATGCTAATGAACCTGCCAATGTCAGTTTGCTATCAGTAAGTATGAGAGGTCACATTTCCTGGTTTCCTATTGTCACGTTGACATTACCTGCACTCTCTGTTAATCTCGTAGGGCTTTATTGAGGGGTATTCTCAAGTTCTAACTGACCAAACTGATCAGCTTATCCACTCAAAATGTGTATTTACTCATTTGCTTTGCAGGACATACTACTTAATATAAATAAGTTGTTACTAGATTCCATGAGAAGGGAGAGTTATGCCTATATTTTGATTAGTCTTTATTGTATTTTTCTACTATGATTTAATCCTAGAATTTAAACACCCTATGAACATAAGTAATTATTCTTCAGGTGAATACAGCAGATTTTCCTCAGAGACTGAAGGGATTTGACTCTTTAGCTCTTCTTTCCCAGTTTAGGGTTGAAGCAGGTAATTTCTAAAGAAAAGAAACCTTCTTCTATTTAGATTAAAGATATAATGGAGGAGTGTCCCAGATTTCCCATTATCATAAAATATTTTAATCACCAAAACCAGCATATTTATTCTTCCCCCTGAACCAAACTGTACCTCATGGCATAATCTCCACGTGTACTATATGAGTCAAAGTATTTGCTGAAGAATTCTTGGGAAATATTACTTTATAGTACAAATATTTTTTATATCAAAATAAGATAAAATACAGAACAATAATGATATGAGTAAGTGGCATCAGTAGCAAGCATCTACTTGGACTGCCTCTTCCAATTCTGGCCCTTAATCAAAGACAAGACTTGCTTGGCAGTAATGAAGTGTTTGATTGCATTGATATATTTTCTGGTATCAACCTAATCTCCTTTCCTAGGAGACTAGGAAACTGAGGTCAGGAGGTCCTACCCTCACCTGCCTCAGTTCTTGTCTCATTCACAACAGATGAATTCAGGTGAGAGACAACACGAACAGTGGAAATGAAATAGCAAGTTTATTTATGAAACACATAAGAGCACAAAGCTGCAAGCAAGCATCCAGCTAATCTAAATGCACCACGTATAAGGGAAATAAAGTTCTTACTAAGTTTGTTGGTAAATTTATTCTATATACTTGAGTTGAGGCTGCAAGTGGTTACTGAGCTAATCTAAACACCCCCAACTATTGGGGTTTAGGGGTTATATACCTTAGTCAGCTCTTAGGTTCCCCCTCCTCCTCTCCCTTCTAAATCTTGGGAGAAATGTACAGCTACAAAAGTGAAGTTGGTTAAAGAGACTCCCTTTCCAACACAAAACCCCTCGCCACTTCCTCCTGTGCTACTCCCACTTGTGACTGGAAAACTTCCGCAATTTTAGTAAGATTGTTACTGAGACCCTTTTGCTCAGCATAGTCTCAAAAACTTCCCCTCTACTGCACTATTTTTGTTTGTGATGACTGAGACACCTGGCAATCTTACCAAACCGAGCTCAGGACTGCTGAGTTAATGGGTGAGACATGTCTCCCTTTTGCTTCTAGCCTCCTGTATTAAGTTCTTTGTTACATTGTAATGGTGAGGGCCCTGTTTTATTTCCTCTCTGTCCTCTCATTCCTAGCTGCTACCTAACAATGCAACCTATTTAGCTATGTTGTCCTGTGTTGTGAATGAGTATTTATTTACTTGCTTATTTTTATTGACCTTCATAAATGACACTGACTTATACTGTTAACTTCTTTAAAAGACATTATCGATTTTGGTACCAAATAGCCATTAAATGAAGTGAGTATCCTCACTGTCTTACTATTTCCTAGGATGAAATAGAGTTTTAACATGTTTTAACTAATAACAAACATAACTTGATCATATTTTATTTGAGTTTGGTTTACCATTTCATTTCTTTGCTGGTGATTGATATTTGTGTTTCCTATTTCTTTTTGATCCAATTTTACATTTTACACATTGTGATGTTGGTAAAGTAAGAATTTCAAGTGCAGCCCAGAGTGGGGTGTCAGATGGTGAGCCATGGTTTGACATAGACTGTGATAGAAAATGAAATAAAGAGGTGTCCTACTCTCAGGTCCTATAGTAGGTACAAAGCACACTTCCAGGGGCTACAGGGTGCAGACAGAAGGTGGGCAGCAGGACCTGGGGCAGGCTTTTATAAGGGCACTTGGATAGCGTGTTTGCAGGATTTCTGAACTAGGACCAAGTTAGTCAATTCAAACCAAAAAAATAACTGGGTTTTGGTAATTAATTGAATACATAGTTTACAACAAGAAAATTCCAAGCTGAAATAACTTTACTGGTAAAATCTAACAGACTTTTAGAGAATAAAAATACCAATTCTAATCAAATATTTCCAAAAAATTGAAGAAGTATGGGTATTTTTAAATCATTCTAAAAGGCCAGCATTGCCATCATAGCAAACACTCTGAAAAAATCACCAAAAAAACCCTTACAGATTAATCTACAAATGCAAAATGTATGTAAAACTCCCTAACATAATTTTAGAAAATCAATTTCAATAATGTATCACAATAATAATGACATGCTAATATTCAGCGTGGAGAGGTAAATTCTCTTATCACTTGAAAATCAATCAAAGTAATACACAATGTTAACAGATAATAAATCAACAACTAATACCTCCATAGATGCAGAAAATTACTTGAAAAAATTCTACTTCAAATCATGCTGAAAACTTTCAGCATACTAAAATTAGAAGGGAAATTATGAAACAAATAAAGAACATCTAAAATAATATAACACTGATGGTATATTTTATATTTTTAGTGTAGGATTAAATGTTTTATTCTTCCTTAATATCAGTAAGAAAGCAAAGATATCAGCTTTCATTACTCATATTCAACATTTCTGTTTAGATTTAGCCAAAGACATGTCAAGACAAATATTGTTTTAAAAAGCATACAGATTAGAAAAATTACTGTATGAATTCACACACAACACTATGTAGATAATGTAAGCATCCTACAAAAATAGTTGTAAAATCTAATAAGTAAGTTTAGCAATGTGGCAAGATTTACTACCAATATCCACTATCATTATTATATGAATATCAAAGGGACTTATCTAATAAAAAGAAGATGATCAAACTATGAACAGTAAAATGACAACAAACAACTATCAACAACTGAACCTAAAAACAGAAACAAACTAAGCAAACAACTAGAACAGGAACAGGATCACAGAAATCATATGGAGCGTAATCAGTAGAGATGGGAAGGAGGGAGAATAGGGGAAAAGGTACAGGGAATAAGAAGCATAAATGATAGGTACAAAATAGACAGGAGGAGATTAAGAATAGTATAGGAAATGGAGAAGAAAAAGAACTTATATGTCTGACCCATGGACATGAACTTAGAGGGGTTGTGGGTAGGAGGTGGGGTGCAGGGCAGAGGAGAATAAAGGGGGGCAATGGGACAACTGTAATAGCATAATTAATAAAATATATTTAAAAATGAAAAAACAAAACCAAAAAGATATATCAATATATGTAAAAATAAGTGTGTCATTGAGTAATAATAACATTCATCTATTTTAACTAAAAACAATGCATTTTATAACAACAATGTGTGTAGTGTGCAGGAATATACTTATGAAATATGTGAATGATATGCAAAATGAGCACCATAAAATATTGGTCAGAAAAAATAAAGTCCTAAATAAACTGAGGTGTATACCATGTTTGTGGATCAGAATACTCATTATTGTTATCAATTCTCCCCTAATTTCAATAAACTTAAGGAATAAAATCCTCATTATATACCTATAGCCTTCCATGTAGAAATTTGGAAATTGATTCTAATATTTATATGCAAATGTGAAGAATCTTGGAAAGACATCTATGAACACTAAGAACAAAGAAAGAGGACTCATACTACTTGATACACTATAAATATATGCTAATCAAAACTGTCTGGTGTTGACATAAATATAAACAATGCAATGCGATAGAAAATAATTAAGACTCCAGAAATAGAAGTACACATACATGGTCAATTGATTTCTGACAAAAGTGTCAAAGCAATTTATTGGAGAAAAAATCTGGTCAACAACCAGTGCTGGGACATACAAAAAACTGATCCATTTATCTTACTCTATACAAAGAATATGTCAGCATAGATGATTTCATTGTAATTGCCAAAATTATAAAACCTGTAGAATCTGATAAAGGGAAAAATCTTATTGATCTTGGGTTTCAATGATTTCTTACGTACAAAACAAATAGCATGAATGATAGAAGAAATACTGTAAGAAATAGTATTTATCAATTAAAGAAAACTAAACCTTTTGCTTTTCAAAATAAAAAGCAAACCACACACTATGTTTACTTGCAAAATACATATCTCACATAGGAATTTACTTAAAACAAGAGTTATTACATCTTGATAAGAAGAAGACAAAGAACCTTATACAAACTCAGTAAAATGTTCGGATACACTTTTCAACACTGAATATATTGATACGGCAAAGATGTACATGAAATGATGCTCAGGATCAGTAGTTTTTTGGGAAATAAATGAAATCATATGAGATAATCATCTTTTAATTTTTGTCTGTATTTTATGATGGCTTGCCATCTTTGCATCTTACAGATCCAGGGCAGAATGCAAGAATGTACCTCCCAGGTTTAGCTCATTTCTAGAGATAGAGAACAACTTTCCTGTAAATACACATTTGAAATGCAATTCTTCTAATCTAGAATCCATATTCTACCCATGTCCTTTTTCATCTTCCCTATCTGTCAGGGCCAGGTACCAGAAAGCTAGAGAAAAATTCTTATACCCCAGACTCTGCTGAAATTACTCAAACTATCCGATTCTGGAACCTGTTTAGTTGCTTACCATGTCTCATATATTTCTTCCCATGAAAAATAAAGACTTTTGCTCATGTTTCACCCTAATTCCTTTGCCTCTAGACTGACCCAACAATTCCATATGTGGCCAGAATGGCATCTTCCTACTCTCGGGAACTCTGAGGAGCAAGCTATTTTTCAATTATAATAATCTCCTAGTCTCTTGACCTCACCATACTTGAATAAAAACAAAATTCCAGGTACATTTTCAAATAACTACACTCACAGCAGCATGTCTTAATCGGAAGAAAAAAAAATTATTTTAAGTGTTGGCAAGGATGTGGAACAACTCAATTTCTCCTATATTACTGGCATAAATATAAAAACTTTCAATAACTTTTAATAATATGTAGGCATTTTCACAATAGTTAAAAACACACTATATTTCATTATTGTTGTGTAGCCAAAATAAGTGAAAACATACGACCAAAACAAGACCTGAATACAAATGCTTATTTGTAATAGTTACATGTAGAAATAACCCAAATGTTTCTCAACAAGAAGAGGTTGGAATAAACTAATTTTGGCATGTCCATACAAAGAAACACTACTCAGTGATATGAATATTCAATTGATTCATACAATATTAAAGTTCAAAACAATTATGCAGAGTGAAAGAGGTAATGCAAAGAAAAAAAATGACCTGATTCAATCTATAAGCAATTTTACAACATGAAAACTAATCTATAGTGAATTCAGTAGATCAATGGTTGTTTTCATCTGGGACAGGGAGGAGAGCAAGGATGCACTACAGTAAGGGATGGCCAAGGGACATGAGACAATGTTTAGGGATAATGGAAATGTTTATTATCTTAATTTGGTCACAGTCTCGAACATTCACACATTATGTTAAGGTGCATCAGACTGTATGTTTTAGACGTGTGTACTTCAGTGTATATTAATTGGACATCACTAGAATTCTTAGACGAATGAGAAGGGGGTGCTATTTGGCTTTTGCACCTCTAATTCAAAACACAAACAATGTCAATCTCACATTCACCTGAAATATTGTTTTATGTTGGATATACATATGACCCCATGTTAACATAGTTAATATTAACTTAGAATTATTTTTAAACCACAGGGCCATGGCTCTTATTCATACTAAAGGTAAGTGTGCATAGATTTATTGGCTAATGCAACACTTCATTAGCATTAATTGAAGATAATGTTATGTCAATCACACTAAGATTTTCCACAGATTTCACTTAATCAACAGCAATTAAAAATTATTAAGTGGAGTAATCAACATTCTACTAAAATTATCTTCATGCTATTTTTTTTATCCGATAATCACCTGTAATGGTTCTATGGTGTCTTATTGTAATTTTTATATGTTAATAGTTCATTTTTAAAAAGTAATAAAACAAAGTCTCCAAAGTCTAATTATATTTTTTTTTCATTTCAAACAAATAATTCCATTAAAAATGTACATATCAATCATAGGAACAGCCATTTAAAGCTCACGCATTATTTAAAGGAAATAACTTGA
>JAPYXV010001846.1:0-13702 GCA_028533065.1 Trachops cirrhosus | reverse complement strand
TCTCCTTCTCCTTCACTCCATCCCTAAGCTCATCCATTCCTGCACCAATAGCATTTTGTCTTAACTGTGGTAACTTTATAAGGATTTTTATTATATAGTGCTTTAGATTCTAAATTGTCCAATTTTGTTTTTAATTGAGATGGCCAGTGTTATTCTTGATCCTTGGCATTCCTATGTAAGTTTTATAAGCTTATCGATGTTCACAAAAAATTCTGGGATTTTGATTAGAATCACATTTAATCAATTGTTCGATTTGAGGAGATTTGATATTTTACAATAGTGAGTCTTTCAATTTATATTCCTCTAGTTATTTAGGTTTTCTTCCATTTGCTTTGATGTTTTGTTGCAGTTTTTTATGCAAAGTCTTACATGACATTATTTAGACTTATTCCTATGTTTTCAATCTTTTTGTGTTGTTGTGAATGGTATTTAAAATTCTTTTACCCTTATAATTATTTGTTACTAGTGTGTGGATCTGCAATTTGCTTTGTTGTGCATTAACCTTGAATCCATGTCCTTACTAAATTCACTTGTTATTTATACTAGTTTATCTGCAGATTCTTTTGGATTTTGTACATTTATGATTATGTTGTCTGTAAATAGTATAGTGCAAGTTTTATTTTCTTTCAGTATTATACCCTTATCTCATTACCCTCCCTAAGACCTCCGCTACAGTGTTGAGTAGAAATGGTGACAGCAGAGCGTCTTGCCTTTCGTTCTCCTTTGTCTCTTGTTAGCGCAGCTCTAAACGGCGTCTTTCGGTTAGACTTTGCGTGGTTTGTCCTTTCCTGCCTTTCCACGTTCTCATACTGGAAGATCTTTTTTGTGAGTGTGAGCAGGGTACCAGTAATTCTTTTCTAACCCAGATAGACAGTCTTTGTCTTCTGATTAGAGAATTTAGTTCACATACATTTAACATAATTACTAGTATTTGGTTCGAGTCTGTACTTTATGCTTTGTTTTCCATTTGTGTTATCTCTTCATTTTTTTTCCTTTCCTTTTTTTTGGGGGGGTACCTTCTTATGGAATGTTTTTTATTATGTAATCTGCCCTGTTTACATATTTTTGAAAGAATGTTTCCCTATGATTTTTAGCTAAAAGGGGTATGAAAGGGAAATAAAATGCACCGAAAGTTAAGATAAATTTGGGATCCGAGACACACGGGCCCAAGATCACGTAATTGACAGTGCAATTGTGTGCGGTACTTACCTGTGTGCAGTAGGAAAGTCCATGTTCAGACAGAAACCGTTTGTAACTGGAAACTTACCATTGCGCACTGAGGGAGGGATGAAATCCAAAGTGTTTTTATTCTTCACTCAACAGAATCTCTGAATTTCATGTTCAAAAGATTGTACTTTTGGGCATACGTCCAGAGTTTTTGAAACTAAACAAATAGAGCTTTGTATCCACCAGAAAAACCCACAAAAAAACAAAAAACAAAACAAAACAAAAAAACCAAAACACCTGGGCTACATTAAAAAGTATATATTTTTTGTCCTGGGCATTTTGACTTTTTGTTTGCTTGTTTTCAATTGAAATTGCAAATGTTGAGAATTGCTATGTTTTCCTAAATTAAAATATGTGTATACTATTAAAATAATAATTAGTAGCATTTTCTTTTTTAAAATGTATTTTATTGATTATGGTATTACAGTTATCTGATTTTTACCCCCTTTATTCCCCTCCGCCCTGCACCCCCACTCCCACCCACATTCCCCCCTCCTTGGTTCATGTCCATGAGTTGTACGTATAAGTTCTTTGGCTTCTCCATTTCCTATACTATTCTTAAACTCCCCCTGTCTATTCTGTACCTACCAATTATACTTTTTATTCCCTGTACATTTTCCCTCATTCTCCCCCCGCCCCTCCCCACTGATAACCCTCCATGTGATCTCCACTTCTGTGATTCTGTCCTGTTCTAGTTGTTTGCTTGGTTTGTTTTTGTTTTTGTATTTTTAGGTTTGGTTATTGGTAGTTGTGAGTTTGTTATCATTTTACTGTTCATTTCAAGCAAAGTAAGTATTTTTAAAGATCAAGAGCATGATTTGGATGTATTTGAGTACAGTAGTCTATGAAATACTCACGTAGGTGCATCAGGCAGGCAGTTTGATCAAGTTAGATCTCGTGCTTGGACAGAAGGGTGGGCTGGAGATACAACTGGGAGTGGTCAGCTATGGATGGCATTTGGAGCTTTTAGAACAAATGAGGCACTAAGAGACATCATATAATGAGAAAAACAGAGGACCTAGAACTAAGAAACTTCAGTATCTAGGGGTCAAGTAAAAGAGAAAGATTGCGTGAGAGTGGCCAAAGGATTAAGAGGAAACCCAGGAATATGTAGGACCTTGGAACCTAGGGGCAGAGGGGTCAGCTAGAAACACAAGGATTTTATACCATTCTCTATGGAGAAAAACTGCAGAGGCTTACGGGGAGAATTATTTGGTAGGACTATTTGAAATGGCAAATCATTCTTTCATTATGGAGGATGGGTTTGGAGTAGCAATGAGTGGCTGGAAGCACAATCGCCAGGTAAAAGGCCGTGGTGGGAATTCAGGTGAGAGATGGTGAGGCCCTGAATTAGGATGGAGAGGAGGGGAGGGATTGGAGACAGTACCAAGGATGAAATCAGAAGAGCGTGATGATTGGGTGTGGGGAGGTAATCGAGTATGTCTCATATTTTGGGGTCAGATGACTAGGAGGATGATTATGATTTTAGGGTGGTTTTTATTAGGGTTTTATGAATAGTGAATATTCATCATCCACATGATATTAATTAAATCAGAACAAAGTTTCAGTTTAGTTTCTCTAGAACTTCTAGCTGTTTCCAGAAACTAAATGGGAGGCTGCTTTAGGGGGTTGTTCCAGAATAATTGAAGAAAATCTTTTTAAAAGTAGTGAATTTCAAGGTTGGGTTGTTTTTTTTTTTTAAGGACCTCTCATTCTCATTGGCCAGCCTTATTTTCTAGAATTTATGTGCTAGGACGTTGGCCTTGAAACAACTTTCTTACCTTTGTCATTTCTTGGTGCTGATCTTAGGTTGCTAGCTTTCCCAACATACCTGTGACTATTGAGGTCCCCCGGGTTTTCCCACCTTCTCGGTCAGGCAAGAGCCTGGCTGTCAAACTCTGCACAAGGGCATCGTCTCCATTTCCCAGAATGAAGTTATTTTCCATAACACATAAGGCCCATATTCTTCAGCTTTGTCCGTGTTGCCAGACCTCAGGGAACTGTTTTTAAAGGCTCTTTCCATATCCTATTGTATTGTGTGGACCATCTCCAAATCCAGTTTTTAATTTCCTATTGGCCAAGTTTTATTATTTCTTTTTCTTTAGGCCGTGCGCTCATCTTCCGTTTAATCCTGGCTTCCCTCCTCTGCTGGGAGAGAGACCTTAATCTCTTTTGGGCCAGCAGCCATGCCATTTAAAAATTCCTTCGGGCAGCGATTCAGCTGGTTTAACACTGCTCAGTCCCACTTCTTGGCTGGGGGCACTGTCTCCTGGTCTGCTTCCGCTCCTTTCAGGAGGGAGTGTGAGAGCTGCGTTTTTCCTGAGGCAGGAACCCCTACATCCCTTCCAGTGTAAGCCCCTTTTCCTTTGGCTCTATTTTCCTAAGGTTCTGGCACCAAATATTTAACCAATTCCAGTGGGTCAGGAGGCCCTGGGCTGAAATAATGGATCATTTCCTTTTCACGAGAGATCCGGAGAACACCAAGGCTAGACATGCTGTCAGGGGCCTCGTGGCTTCTACAGCCTTGCTGCCCGATGGGCTGTTCTGCCAGGGGCCTCCTAGAGAAACTTCGTTCTCAGGACTGCAGTACCTCAGGTATTTACATTTCAGACACGGTGACGATTGATGACAAGGCCTTGTTTAAATGACAGGGTGAGGGTACTTGATTGAAACTGCAAGTCAAGTAGCAGTAAGTTGAGGATCATGCTCTCTCGCTTCCATCTCTTTATGCTCGTTGGTTCCCCAGTCTGGTTGGCTTGTTCACCCTCTCAGACGGACCTGTAATAGCCATCGCCGTGGTGGGAGGCAGACGGATGTGGTGGATGGAGCCGCAAAGTCAGATTCCAAAGAGGGTTCCTTAGCTAGGGCTCTGTTCCTTCGCCAGCTCTGCCACAACTGGTTGCATAACCTTGGGGCAAGTTACTTCCCCTCTCTAGGCCTGTTCTGGTTCTTGAAATGAAGGGTTTCAAACCAAATAATCTTCAAAGTCTCGTCAAGTTGATATGGACCATACCATAAAAATCTTTTGATGACAGGAAGGCTTTTTCTTCCGAACCGCGTAAGAACAGTGGAGGTTTTTCTGTGAATGATCCATTACTAGCAGTGGGCTTCTGTTCCATCACCCCCCTCTCTAAAGTTCCCCGGGAACAGACAGAGGGCTCGTCAATGAGCTGCTCCCTCCAACAGGTAGATATGTCTTGCTCAGAATAAAGAAAAAGTCAACAAAGATAGGGCATGTTAAGAAAGTACGAGAAAGAAGCACTTCTTTTCTTAAACAAAACAAACTGGAGTATATTTGAGAGAAGGAAAAGCAAATCATTTAACTGAAAAAAAAGTACACAAACATGCCATTTTCCCCATTCACATACTTTTCTGTATAATACAGAAAACCTAATGGAATTATTGAGGTTTGGTTATGGGTTTCATTGTTGACATCACAGTTGTGATTTTTTGGTGAGTAACTAAGGTTTACCTGACCCCAGAGCCTTTTACAAAGGCATGCCTCCTTTTCCTACTTCTACTTTTTCTTCCTAGTTCCCCTTTCTTAAGCAAGAGGGTGGTAGCAAGTATCTGGCCTTAAATCTTTGAGAATTGACGCTGTAGGTTTGGAGGTCTGCTTTCTGGAGAGAACCCCTGATAACAATAGTAGGGTTTAGTAAAAACAAGTAATATTTTACTCATTTAGGAAAATATTGATAGCCAAAAATTGCATGAGAAATCAACAATTCTTGCAGCAATATACCTGATTCGTTTGGGGTGCCGACCGAGTGAGAGCCGGAGGAGCGCTCCTTTCATATTCAAAACCCAACTTCAGCAAAAAACGGGACAGGTCTCACTTGTCCATTTATGAAGCTTGCATCTTGATAGGGCTTTTATTATTTATTATATAATCATAACTTTCTTAACATTTACTTTTATTTTTATAGAAGTCATCTTAATTGTAGCAGTTCTGTACGTCTCTTTACATACAGAACTAACAAGGGGAAAATATCTCAGAGAGCTCGCATCAAAAAAAAACCTAACAGAATAATAGTTTTTCTAAAATACAGATCATTAGCCAGAGAAGCGAAACAAATGTCTTCTTCTTAAAGCTGTTACCTCATCTCATTGTTGAAAGCATGAAACTGCTGAGCATTACAGTCTATCATTTTTATAAAATACTAGTTGTTGAAGAGCTAGTCTCCAGCAGGCATTCCGGGTTGTTTTTTCCTATTCGTTCAAATTAAAAATATTGCTCATCTAAACTTTCCCTGTTAATCACCGTTACAGGAGGCCTGAGACTGCAAGATGCCCGGTAATTAGCAAGCGTGTCAGGACTTGTTCACCTTACGGTCAGTTACTCAGTTGATGAGCTGGCAGTCATTAACAAGGAAGCTTCGTCTGCTGTAATGGCATAGAATCACCAAAAAGGAAAGCAAGAGACTTTATGGCAGGGATCTGGTCTGAAAAGCCACCAGATTTCTTCTAGCACTGCTTCTTTGCTATTCACCGTCCCTTTTAGTAGGGAAATAAGGTGCTGGGGAGGCTCAGCCGGAGAGTCCCCACCCCAGAAACAGCTGAAAAGCACAGTAACGGCACAAAATGCTCTGGGAGCAGAGAGGAGGGGCCCTGCAATCTGCTCTTGGAGTAGCTGCAGAAGGTGCCACATAGCAAGGACCCCTTGGATCGTCTCCTGAAAAGCCAGGAGTTTCTGAACAAAGCAGGTGGAGGGAGATTTGTAGGGGAGGAAGGTGTGTGCACCAAGTGAAGGAGAAATTACCTAAAACCCATGGTGTTTTCAAAGAACTCTAATATACTGGTGGGGATGAGCATTTACCTGGAAGGAGGGTGGCTGGGCACGGTGGCCAGACCTGCAGCCAGGAGCCAGATGATGAAAGGTGCTCTGTGCTCTGCTAAGGAGAGTGCTTGGAATCCTCTAGCCCAGAAGGGATACTGAACATTCTGAGCAAGGGAATGTACTGACAGGGCTGCAGTTTGGTGGAGAAAGGATTGCAGAGAGGGAGGCAAGGCTGGAGATAAGGAAACCAATTAGGAGTATGAGTATCAGGAATGTTAGATAAATGGGTACGATGGGGGAGGGGTGGGGAGGAGGAGCGAGAGAAGGATGACTCAGATTTCTGGCTTGGGTGACTGGTTGGATTCTCTGATGAAGGGATTATGGGAGAGATGGGGAAGATGTGAGGCAGGGAGTGATAATAAATTCAATTTATTACAAACATGTCCAGTCGGTATTAGGTAAGTGGTTCTAAAGGACAGAGGCTGACCCTTGAGAAAGACTGGGAAATCAGTATAAAAGTGGTAATGGAAGCATTTCTGAATCTCTTTCCAGCCCTTAGATCCAGTGGTTCAACGAATAATGTGAGCGCTTGACAAACGTCCGTTCGGGAAGACTAAAATTAGCAGTGGTCTGCATTAGGTGATTCGATGACATGGTGTGGTTGCCCCTCTCATGGTTGTGATCAGTAAATAAGTTGTAATCCCGGCCTTACGCTGGCAGTGCAAATCCATCAGGACAGATTTCTGGAGTGTCTTCTTTGTGTTCAGTGCTGCGAGGGAGATTCTTTTTTTTTTAGATGTGAAATAATTTCATGGAGCTTTCCATTCAAGTTGGGGAGGTAAGCTGTAGAGGCAAAAGGAAAAAAAAAAAGGAATACGAGGTGAGAGATTTCTCACTAAGTTCAGAAAGTGCAGTTTAGTAGGTTTTACACTTGCTAAGTTTGACGTCACAACAGATCAAATGGTGTGTGGCGCAGAATATGAAGGATCCTGGCTGGAGAGGAAGACTTGGGATTCATTCCGAGGACCGTGGTAATTGCAGGTGGGAGAGTGTGGAAGGGGTGGAGAGGGGAGCACCGAGGAGAATGTCGCCGCTCCCAGAGTGTGCCTGAGTCCTGGCCGCTGCCCCCTTCCTTCCGGTGGTGAAAGGTGAGGGCCAAGTAGTGGTTACAGGTCGAATGAGGATAAGGGTCTGTCTCTGGTTATGAAAAGAGAGATTTCTAGGAGGGGGTGTTGACCAGACTTAGAGGTCAAGGGTGATGGTGACTGATGGGCCATGAGCTGGGGATTTAATGATGGGTCAGTCACTGGTGGTTTTTCTCAGAGCAGTTTTGAGAGATAGAGTGAGGAAGTCAGTCATGAAGGAGTAGGAGGAATAATAATAGTAACAATAATAATAATAGTTGACATGCATTGGATGCTTCCTATGTTACATGCCAGGCAGTGTTCTTAAAATAACATTTTTATGCATGTTACTTTGTTTAATCATCACAGTAACTCTAGAAATACACCAGTATTATTAGTTATTAATATTAGTATTGCTATTATTTCCTTCTACTGATAAGATATATTGGGAAATAAAGGCAATGAGCATAGAGTTTTTTTGAGACATTATGTAGTGATAGAAAGAATGGAAAAGCACAGTAGGTGACATCATGGTCAAGTGACAGCTGCTCCAAGAACTCCTTTGACATTTTTGAAGGCAGCGAGGAAGGAGCCAGGGACGGAAGTGGGGAGGAGGGGGCATAGGTGAAGATGCTGGAGAAGGCTAGCAGGGTGGGCTCCAGGGAGAACAGACTGGTGGGCTCGGGAGAAAGAGCCTAGCCTTGAAGGTTTTCTTCTCTGGGTTGAGAAAACTAAGAAAACTTGGATGCAGGCACTCACATTTTGCAACTGCAAAAGTGAGACAGTCTCTGGACTTGCTATTGTCCATGTTGGAACATTAGGAAGGGAAGTGAGGCACCTGCCAAAAATCGTTGAATATATCTTCTTTTACAAAATTTCTTGGACTCAGCTTTAAAAAATTTAAAACAAGAAAAGCTTGACTTTATTAACATGAACTTTCCAAAACTAAATTCTGTCAAGTTCAGTTTGATTTATCATTTTCTTTATCATTTATAATTCTTGTTTCATTATTTGAACCCCAAAGCACTGTCTTCTTCAGATGTATTTAGATATAGTAATTGCATTTTCTTGTTTTGTCCCAAAACCCATATCTGGGGACTGGGAACCCCAGAATGGGCAGGACAGAGAGCCTGGCCAATGGAAGCGTGCAGGAAACAGAACGGGAATGGGAATGAAAGAACATCAAGGAAAATTAATAACCAAGGGTAAAGAGAACCCTATCTGAAAGTCCTTTTGTGACTCTATAAATGAGGTCACTTTTATGAGAACATTTGTTATTAGTGGTGGGGAAAAGGCTTAGGACCACTGTCTATCATCACGTTTATAGAGAGCAAAATGAATTTACCAGGTTGGCCGCTGACTTATCAGTCGGAGCAGCATTGACATCGAGGATCTTGAGCGGCTGTAACTTGGTGACAGGAAATCTTTCCTCGTGAATAACTGGGACTGGCTGGCCAGCTACACCACTGAACTCATCAGAGTCTCTATCCCTTCCCACTCCCTCTCCCCTCTCCCTCCTCCTCCCTCCCCACGTTCCCTCTCCCTCCTCCTCCCTCCCTTCCCCTTCATGGGAATTCTGGTTAGACTTGATCAAGGTCATCTTGGAGATGAGTAACCACTGCCTAAGCAGGCAAGTGCTTCTTGCAGCCCCCAACTCTTCAAATAGAACTGTTAGTATTTACCACAATCATAACATGTGACAATACCTTCACATATGAGCTCTGTAGGAATACACGGTAATCTCCTTTGACATAAAGAGTCAAAAACATAGAGAAAATACTGACCATGGTAATTACAGTGGTTGTTTCTGTTTGAATCCATTTCCTGAGAAAAAGTAAATGTTTTGTCATACAACCCAGTGTTTTGTCTATTAAGACATTTTCATCAAAACATTTTATTTCTGTGTAAAATGTTTGTAAAGTTCATCCTGTGTAAACATGGTCATCTCATACTAATCGGGGTGTGTTGACGGCTTGTCTCTCCATTCATACCTGGTGTTTGTCAGTCTGTGTTTTGTGTCTTTTTTGCAGATATTGATGAGTGTGTAAACAACACTATTTGTGACAGTCACGGGTTTTGTGACAATACGGCCGGCTCCTTCCGCTGCCTGTGTTATCAGGGCTTTCAGGCCCCACAGGATGGGCAAGGGTGTGTGGGTGAGTTTTTAGATTTCTTTTTCCCCAACACATTTCATACCTCCCTCTGCTTGGAAAAGTAGTAGGTTACCAACAACAGGAGAGAGTGCAAGCAAGGTCATGTGGATGGAATTTCATCGCAATTTGCTTTTGTCACACAATTTGGGGCTATGCACAAATGTCCCGTGGCTTCTGAAATGGTTAGGGACATTAAGAAATAGAGGAGTGTGTAACTTTGAATGTAAATGTATATTCAACAGAACCCCTGTTTAAACCCTTAGCTGAGTGTGCAGAACTCTCCCGTCCCTCCCGCACAGGAGACAGAGTGCGGTGTGTGGGACAGCTTGTCTGTCTTCACACTGCACCTCCTCGGGCAGTGCCTTTAAGGAAAGGTGTTAGCAAGACTTCCAGTTTCCAGGGGTGACAGCTGTAAAGCAGTGCTTTGGGTTGTGCAACCGTATTTCTTCACTCTTCCGGGACTGACAGAGTGAAGGTGTCTTGAATTTCGTCAGGCGTCCTGATATACGGTGCAGCACATGACCATGTAGGAGAAGAGGTGCAGCATCTCATTTTCTGAGCAGCTGTGATTTCTTTAATTCACATTCATTACAACACACATTTGCAATTTAGAGCAATTAAATGGGAAAGAGAAGAATGGCTATTGAATTTAAAACTTTACCTATAGCAAGGCTTTTTCTTTATTCTTCTTAATTAAGAAAAATAACTGTTCATGGTCAATGGCACTTGCTTGAGGAGGGGCCAGTAACTTTTTAGTTTGGAAATTTGCAGTAAAAGCATTAATTCATTTTTCATTCAGATCAAACTGGAAAAACAAAATCTAGGTGTTTGGAACTTGAATGATAAAATTACTTAAAATAGTAACCACTTTTAAGCTAATATTATCATAATTGCTACTTCCAGTGACTGCTTTAGTCTCCTTTGCGTTCAAATACAAGCGATGAATGTCATCTGACATTCATGAAATATTTTGACTAAATAGGCCATGCGATCTGACCCCCCACTTACCTTCTCAGCCTCACCCTGTCTTTGCTCACCTTTTGCGTTTCAGGACATACAGTTACTTGCTGTTGCTCGTGTGACTGTGCAGTGACTTGGCTGTTGTTTGCTCCCTCTGCTGGGAATGTTCTCCCTGCTTCTCCTCCCACAGCCTGGACTCACCCCACTCATCGCTAAAGCCAGAGGCTAGACGTCATCTCCTCCCAGACACTGTTCCTGTTCCTTCTCTCACTCTCAAACTGAGCTGTTACCCTCCTCCTGCTTCCAGAATATCTTCAGCAAATTCTATTACAGAATTTACACCCTTTTTTTAGAATAACTCAATCGTGTGTACAGCCCACAGCCACCTTCTGCAACGCAATGAGCTCCATGTGACTGAGAACTTTCTCTCTCCCTTGGCTGGACCTTCCATTTTTGTAGGTGCTCAGTAGATGTTGTCGAACTGTTACTGAGATATCAGATACTGAACCCCTGACTCTGCACAGCTCTTAAAACCCCTGGTGAGTGTCCATTTCTAACCAGCCAGATGAGCTCACTGAACCCATGTTGAAGTTTCAGTTTGGCACACAAAACGCCACCCTTTAAAAAATAGTTTCTGTCATTTTAGTGAACTCAACAGGTGTCCTCTTGTCTGTTTATTCACTCCTTCAGAAATACTCACTGAGTGCCTGTCATGTGCACTTGACCGCACTGATGTTCTGGAGCATTTAAACTAGGATGAATCAGCCTTGACACCAACCTTTGGCCGTGCTGTTTCCTCTGCTAGGCTCCTGACTGCCTCCCCTCCACCTCTCTCCCCCTTCTTAGTACCACCTGCTCACCCTGCAGACAGATCTCAGTCCCACTGTCGTTTTCCTGACCCACCCCTGCTCTAAGGCCGGCTGTCTTGTGCTTTCGTAGTGCTCTGTACTTTCGGTTCTCAGCACTTACCACAGCCTATATGATCGATTATCTGATTAATTTCCCTGACTCCACTATAAGCTTCATGAAGGCGGGAGCTGGACCACCTGACTCATGGTTTCTCTTCCAGTGCCTGGCCAATTGAAGTAAATTAGAAAATACTGATTGAATGAATGCAGCCTGATGGGAAAGATTTCAGTAGCCCTGTAAATAATACCAGTTAGAAAGTAGAACATTCCAGTTGTCATTTACCTCAAATTGACAAATATGAACTGGCAGATTTCTAAAGTCAGTTTTTCTGGTCTAAATTATGACTGTCTAGGTTGATTAAATATACCACCTCTTTGCTTTACTTCATGTTACAATATCGTTTGACAGGGGAAACCCAGCTCTTTGGGTTTTTATCTGTTTCTCTACAAAGTGAAATAGTAAACTGAGTAATCATTCAAATAAGTCAAGATACATAAACTTTTTGTTAAATTAACTGAGCGTAGCAAGTGAAAATAGGGTCTTTTTTCTGAATGATTTGGATAGCTGCTCAGATTTTTAGCTTTGTATAAACTGTCTCAGAGTATGCGCATGAAGGCTGACGTTGAGCATGTTGAATGCATAAAACACGCAAGCAGGCCAGATGTCAAGTCAGGTGCTTTGCTGAGCGGGCCACTCATTAATAAACTTCCTTAGGAGGAGTAAAGGTGAGCGGCAGTACTGGGCAGAGTCGAACATAAAATTAGCCTTTCTTTACAGCGGTGCCCTTGCATATTATAAGTGGTAGATTCCTTGACTATCTTTTAATTATGTATATTTAATTTAAGTACAGAAGAAAAACATTTAGCAAAACAGAAGTTCCACTGTGGAACACCAACAGAGTTTTTGAAAGCACCGTGAAATCTGTGAGAAGTTACTGAACGGATTTGTTTTACGTGAATGATGAAAGTGACGCAGTGGATATTTCCAGGGGTCTTGGCACAACCTGAATGCTGGTTGTTAAACTAGGGACATTTTGGCTGCTAGAGAACTGTGCTCCAGACATTTAAGTGGATTTAAAACCTTTTTTTAAAATTAAATTAAAGAAGTGTATGGTTTCCAAAATGCCAATGGGGATCCTTTTCCTTGAATTAAGAACTGGGTTACTTAAGACTTCATCCTGTGAAAAAGTTAGGGAAGAGAAAACTAAAGAATCCAAGGGTGCATAGGGTGCTGACATACAATTCTGGGGTGTCCCTTAAAAGCCAGGATTGAAATTTGGAACCTTGGCTTTGCATTTCCCTGGTCCTTCCCTGCAAACCACATCGTGCAGCCCCGCCTTCAGGAGCAGCAGGGTTTGGCTGCTCACTGCGATCACCGTGTTTTCAGCAAATACTGCTGGCCTTGGCACAGCCCGTAAAACGAAGAGCTGTCAGAAGGGAGGCATGCGTCTGACTTGATCTGTGCTCCCTCTTCCAGATGTGAACGAATGTGAACTGCTCAGTGGCGTGTGCGGCGAAGCCTTTTGTGAAAACGTGGAAGGCTCCTTCCTGTGTGTGTGTGCTGACGAGAACCAGGAGTACAGCCCCATGACCGGGCAGTGCCGGTCCCGGGCCTCCGCAGGTAAGTCACAGTGCCACGTGGAAGGGACGCAGGGCTCTCCCCGGGGATCCGTGTCTACACGGGTTTGGGCAAGACTCTCCAGGAGTGAGGTAAGGAATAACCAAATGTTCTGGCACCACGCTGTCTCTGGAAGCTTCTGTGCTCTCTCCGAGCCTGCCTTATCAGTGGAATTAGGATGTGAGTGAGGACTATTTGGGCTAGAAGGCCGCCAATATGCGTTCCAATCCAGAGATGCCGTGAGCTAGGGCACGGGATCCAAAGGGATGAGAACATTTACTGGGAATTGCTTAAAGCCCAGAGAGCCATTGCTCGGGGTTTCATATGGCATCATCTCATTAAGTTGCATAATCCTCCTTTCTTGGCCCTTGGAGAAACATATCTTGACACTTCTCTAAATTAGGAGCAACATATAGGCCTCTCAGGATCTACAAAGACTTCCACTTGGAATTCTTAAGGTGTTTTTCCAGAGTTTGGCCTAGAGAGTGGCTGTGTTTGCATTCATTTAAAATTGGATTTAGGCTGTGTTGTCAACGGCATGGATTGAAATGGAGAAATGATGCTTTTCCAGAGAAATTAATAAACTTCCAGATCAGCCTTTTAGTTTGTGCCATGCCGCGATAGCTTGGTTGTGTTTTAAGAAAAGCAAAAGACTAAATGGTCCTTTGAGAGCCAGCTAAAATGATGCATAGACCGTTTTGCTTTCTTGCTCAATATCAGTTGAATTTATCCACTGCTTCTAAGCTTTCACTATTCTGCAAAGGGGTACACTTGTTCTGTGAAAAATAATCTTTGCAAGTAATAGGGAAAAATATGAAGCTACATATTGCTGTCCACACACATTTTACCTCTCAATTTTTAACTAGAGAAAGGAGAGGAGTGCCTATTTAAATGAACAGACAGTAATTCACAAACATTGTGAAGGGGAGGAGCTT
>JAPYXV010001845.1:0-13702 GCA_028533065.1 Trachops cirrhosus | reverse complement strand
GAAGGAGTTCCCATCAGACTGTCAGCTGATTTCTCAAAAGAGACCTTACAGGCAACAAGGGGCTGGAAAGAAGTATTCCAAGTCATGAAAGGCAAAGACCTACATCCAAGATTGCTCTCTCCAGCAAAGCTTTCATTTAGAATGGAAGGGCAGATAAAGCACTTCTCAGATAAGGTCAAGTTAAAGGAGTTCATCATCACCAAGCCCTTATTATATGAAATGTTAAAGGGACTTATCTAAGAAAAAGAAGATCAAAAACATGTATAGTAAAATGACAGCAAACTCAACTATTAACAGCCACACCTAAAACTAAAACAA
This sequence comes from Trachops cirrhosus, assembly GCA_028533065.1. NCBI lineage: Eukaryota > Metazoa > Chordata > Mammalia > Chiroptera > Phyllostomidae > Trachops > Trachops cirrhosus. The sequence continues at coordinate 13,384 of JAPYXV010001845.1, read as the reverse complement.
AAACAAACTAAGCAAACAGCTAGAACAAGAACAGAACCACAGAAATGGAGATCACTTGGAGGGTTAGCAACAGGGGAGTGGGAGGAGGAGAGAGGGGGAAAAGGTACAGAAAATAAGTAGCATGGATGGTAGGTAGAAAATAGACATGGGGAGGGCAAGAATCATAGGAAAAATGTAGAAGCTAAAGAACTTATGACACATGGACACGAACTAAAGGGGGAGGGATGTGGGTGGGAGAAGGTGTTCAGGGTGGAGGGGAATGAAATGGGGAAAATGGGATAACTGTAATAGCATAATCAATAAAATATATTTAAGAAAACAGCATTGAATTGTACATTGAATTTAAATAGGTAAATTTTATGGCATATAAGTTTCATCTCAATACAGCTGTTAAAAATAAGAAATACATTTTTGTTAAGTTCAACCACTAAGGTTTCAGGGCTAATTTGTTATTACTAAAGCATAATCTGGTCTATCCTAGATAAAACACTGCCTAAGGTGCCCATGTGTCTATAGTCAGCCTTGGCTATAGTAAAGTATGAATGAACTACCATGGGAGCCTAGACCATGGATCAAATAACTTTATCCAGAATGTGGTGAAAAAAGAAACAATGTTTGAGCTCTATATTAAATGATGAGTATAATAGTCCCCTCCTCTCCCAAAATGGATGGATGGATAGATGGAAGGAAGGAAATACAGAGGTGTAGATAGATCATGATTCACTTATGATAAGATGAACTCATTGAAAAAAGATACTGAGGAAACTGTATGTAGTTTAATAGGACCAGAGTATAAGACGTATACCATGAAGATGGCAGTGGAAAGACAACTAAGGTCCTTAAATTACTGGCCAAGGTGTTAGGATTTAAACTAGTAAGAGACCTTTGAGGTGTTTTGTTTTGTTTTGTTTTTATCCTTACCAGAGGATACTTTTTTCATTGCTTTTTAGAGAGAGAGAAAAGGAGAGAGAGAAAAATCACTGTGAGAGAGAAGCATTGATTGGTTGCCTCCCCTACACACCCAGACTGGGGATTGTACGTGCTCAGACCAGGGACTGCATGTACCCAGGCTGGGGATCAAACCTGCAACTTAAGTATGTGCTCTGACTGGGAATTGAACCTGCAAACTTTTGGCTACCTGATGATACCCAACTGACTGAGCCACACCGGCCAATTGGGTCTAAGGGTTTTGTTGTTGTTGCCATTGTTTTTAACAGTGGGCTAGGGTGGAAATACCTGTATTTTAGACCACTCTGGCACCAGGGCAGAGACTGCATTCATGTGAGTAAAACCCTGGGTCAGAAGCTGAAAACCTCACTCTCTTGGTCCTACAATCACATCAGGCCTTTACACACGCTGGCCCCTCTGCCTGCTACACTCTCCCCGTTCCTCTTCACTCAATAATTCCTTTCATGCTTCAAGTTGCAATATCAGAGTGGCTTCCTCCGGGAAGCCTGCTCTGGCTTTATAGACTAGGTTAGGGTCCCTTATTTTGTGCTTTTAGAGCATGTTGTCCTTCTGGCACTTGTCTCAATTACAATTAATTACTGACTTGTGGGGTGACTTGTATATCGCCTGTCTCCCTCACTGACCTCTATGCTCCAATGAGCCATGCTGGTCTTGTTCACAGCTGCATTCTCACTGCCTAGCATGGTGTCTTGCCCATAGTAGGTGCTCAGTAAATATTTGGTGAGTAGACCAGTTGGGTGGGTATGTGAATTGGTAGATGAATCTGGAATTCTATAGCTGACTTGAAGGTGAAATTTCTTCTGAAAGGAAAGAAGAGTTTGAACTGAACTTCCATGATTGCAGGAAGTGGTGAGTTCAGGCTTTGGTGTCAGCCTAGCTTAGTTCTGCCACAGCTGTATGACCTAGAGCAAGTCACTTTTTCTCTCTGAAATTCAGTTTCTCTCTCTGTAGAATGGAGACAATAATATTTATCTCATTTGATCAAAGCAAACCCAAAGCAACTAGCATTGTGTCATATAACAGTAAATGACAATAATAATAATAATGAAAAAAGAGTTTCATTTTCTCACTTAATCCTGACAATTCTTTGAGGGTTATAACTCAGTTTCCCAAATTTGCCTGGTTATACGAATCACCTGGGGGGATGGTGACATAAATATAGCTTCCCAAACTCTCATTCAGACATTCTGATTTGGTGGGACTGGTGTGGAGCCTGAAGTCCAGGAGTTGTAGCAAGCTCCCAGGTGATATCGATGCAGCTGATTCGAGGACAATGCTGAGTGCAAGGGGCTGGCCCAAGGTTAGCTTGCTGATCCTCCTCGGATAGCTTGCACATGGATGTCACCTAAAAATGCTAAGGCCTGGGTCCTGCCCCACAGATTCTGATGTCATTAGTAGGGGCTACGGGCTGGGCATTGGAATGTTTAAAACCTCCCCAGATGGTTCCGCTCTGTAGCAAGGCTTGAGAACCTCTGGTTTAGGTAAAAGTCATACATAGCTGACCCTTGAACAACACGGGTTTGAACTGTGTGGATCTACTCATACTTGTTTGGGTTTTTCCCCCCATAAATATATAGTCAGCCCTTTGTATCCTGAAGTTCCCATCTGTGAACTCAACCAACCATGGTTCAAAAACAGTATTTTCCATCTGTGGTTGGGAATCTGTGGATGTGGAGGGTCAACTGCATTCACTGTTCTTTGCCAACTTATATAAGGGGCTTGAGCATCCACAGATTTTGTTTTCCCCTGAAGGTCCTGGAACCAATCCCCTGCAGATATCAAGGGACTGATTGTAGTTAGGTTTTTGGGGAGTCAAAAGTGATATGTGGATTTTCAACTACGTGGTGGTTGGTGCCCCTAACTCCACTCCACCTTATTTAAGGGTCAACTATGGTTGGGATTCATAGAGGTAATAAACAGTGAAGCCAGGATATTATCCCATAGACAAATATCTTTTGAGAAGAGTATACAAAATGCTAACTAATATTATTACTAATGTTATCATTATTTGAGGGAGACCTCAGAAATAAGGCACAAAATAGACTGGGATCAAAATCTGGAACTCGCAGGCATGAAATAACCCAGGCCAGCAGTCTGAGCAGGGTTTGGTCTGAGAGAAAGCTCCCTACTCTCACTCTCCCAGCTGTGGACAGACAAAAGCAGGCAAACGTGGGTATGTGCCACTTCCTTCTCTCACTGGCACCCCTCCAAATGGCATGAGCAGCTGCTGAGGCCTGGACTCACCTCACACCCACACTTACAGCTTTTTGAAGATGCAGACAAAAGCCAGGCTGCCAGCCCGATGTGAGAGAGGCACACTTGGACAGCCCAGAGAAAACTGTAACAGCCCCTAACTCAATTTCTTACCAATTATCCTGGGAGAATGTCTCCAAAGGGATAGACATTCATGGCCTGATTAATTAGAATGCCAGGCCACCGGAGACAGACAAACATTCTAACCACAAAATTCATTTGGAAGACTCAAAGCAGAGAAAGGATGTCAAAGAACAGGTACCACTTAATATACATAGTAAAAATAAAAGCTATTATTCAGGGAGGGCTTGTGGTGTGTCAGATTCTGTGCTAAGTACTTTTTACGCATTATCTCATTTAATCCTAACCACCACCCTCTGAAGTAAGTCCTCTTGGGCTCTCTGGACAGGTGAGGGGATTCAAGTTCCCAGACACCAAGGTCACACAGCTATTAAGTGACAGCACTGGGTTTGAACATCACCCTGACTCTTAACCACTTTTTATTTTCTTTCTAACTGTAGCTGAGCCTCATAGATAACTGCCTACTTTGGCCTTTAAACAAAGAAATAAATATTCTTCCTTCGACTGTGCAGTATAATAATTATCCCCGCTGAGCTCAGCTGTTCCGTACCCACATTCATCTCTCCAAGTGCTTGCTCTCCAGTAAGGAAAGGGACTGACTTTGAGATGGGTGCACGGCCCCAAAGAGAAATGAATTGAAGGCACTCGGCTTTGAAGGGTGCCAGCACCAGTGCAAGGCTTGTCTTTGGTTTTTCCATCAGAGCTTTCTGCTGTTTTAATTTGCCCCAGGGATCTGGAAAGACACGCTCTGGGGTTCCAAAGGCTTCATGCGGAAACAACAACAGGTGTGGTCATTTAATTTCCAATCTTTAAAAAAAGAGAAAAAACAGATAACATTTGAACCAGCTGGCAGACTTTTGTTCTAAAGAGCAGTATTGTTACTAGTTCTTATTTTGTCCCTCCACTGCAGGGCATCCATAGTTCTATGTCCTCCACCAAGGTGATTCTCAGGATACAACATTCTCTACCTTCCCCGGCTGATCTCTGAAGCCTGAAAACCCTTTTACAGGAGGACAAAAGCTTTCCTCCCATAATTAGGGACAAGGATTAAAGGTAGATAGCCAGGAGAATGGCAAGGTGAGGTCTTTCCAGCCAGCAATGACAAATTCTGAGTCTGCCCTTTAGCAACTCATAACTAGGAATATCTTGGCAAGGACAACTGTAAGCAAAAAGCTGGGAGTAGTCCTCAATTTTAGGCTTTTAGCTAGCTAATTAGCAAGCAGAGAATTTGAACTGCCTTATTAAAAAAAAAAAAAACTTTGCAAGCTAATGAGGAAACCTCTTCCCTCAAGTTCAGAGCTAGCTAACAAGCTAGTGATTAAATGAACTCCATGGTGAATTTCAAGCTCTTGTTGGCTCAGATCCTTTTTGGTGTGGAAATTCTTTAGCTAGCAAGCATACAAAGAAATAGTTTGGGAGACCATCTTGATTTTTAATCATCTGGCTACAAAACCAAGACATTAATCTCTTCCCAGTTCTTTCCCTAGCTATCAAGTATAACCTTTTTTTTTCTCACCAGTCTTCAGTTGCAAATTGTTCACATGATAGGAATAACAGCCAATCTTGATAGAGTGCTTATTAATTGCCAGACACAGCTTTAAGAGTTTTATATGTATGAACTCGTTTATACATATGAACTCCTTGTAACAGGTCTGTAAAGCAGGTATCATTTTCATCTCCAATTTATATATAAGAAACCAAGACACAGCCCTGTCTGGTGTGGCTCAGTGGATTGGATGCCGGTCTGCAAACCAAAGGGTTGTGGATTTGATTCCCAGTCAGGGCACATGCCTGGGTCGCAGGCCAGGCCCCCAGTAGGGGGCGCATGAGAGGCAACCACACATTGATGTTTCTCTCCCTCTCTTTCTCCCTCCCTTCCTCGCTCTCTAAAAACAAATAAATGAAATCTTTAAAAAAGAAAAAAGAAATAGAGACACAGACATTAGGTAGCTAGGCCAAGTCAGAATTTGAACCTAACCAGTCTGATTCCAGAACCCATACTCTTAAAATTTTAATTGTTAACATTTTATAGGAGAACAGATATATAGGGAAGTGCACAAGCCATGAGTGTACAGCTCAGAGAATTTCCACCAAGTGAACATAGCCCAGTCCCATACTCAGACAAAGAAACAGAACATGATCAGACCCCAGAATGCCCTTCTGCTCAGTTCCAGTCCCTACCCTCGCCCCAGTGTAACTGGTAGCCTGATTTCCTGCTAAGATCTATCTTTGTCCATTTTTTAACTTTATATAAATTTAATCATACAATATGTAACCTTTTGTGTCTAGCTCTTTTATTCCTCATAATGTTTGTGATTCATCCATGCAGTCGCCTCTCTATCCCATTCTGTTGGTCTATCTTTGAACCAATACCACAGTCTTAATTATTACAGCTTTTATTACACCTTCACATCTGGTAGCGAGGCAGGAGATAGTCAGGAAGGAGGAAACTCTTGAGGTGCCCCAGGGCTAAGATAAAGGACATCCATAAAGGACAGAGACCCTATTCTAAGACCGGTTGTTCCTGCTTTCTGGAAAAGCACTGAATCATGGTGACTCATGAATGCAACTGCGCAGAAGATGCTACACGACCCCTGCTTCATTATAATAGCATTATAATAAATTAACATTATGGACCCCCTTCCCTTGTGGCCAATCAAAGAAAATCATGGGAGACCACATGCGCAGTAGCTTTAAAGTGATAGAACTACTTGTACATGCCCAATAAAAGCCCGCCAAAACTAGCCAGGAAGGATCCACCCTATAAGAACAGAACTCCTCCAGCCCCTGAGGTCAATCTCTGCTTGGAATTGGCCTGCTACCATGTTCTGTGGGGTGTACTATCACTTAATAAATCTGCTTTCTCTCTTTATGCTATAAACTCTGTGTGTTCAGTTCAATTCTTTGTCCGAGATCACCAAGAACCTGGTTACCTGTGCCCTCCTGTGACAGTAGTAACAAAACCATAGTAATTAACACAGACTTGTTCTTCTTTAGGATTGCTTTGGCTCTTCTTAACTCTTTCCAAAGCTTGTCAATCTCCACCAAAATACCTGTTGGGATTTTTTAAAAATTAGGATCACATTAAAATTATGAGCAAATTTAGTGAGAATTGTCATTTTTACAATAGTGAGTCTTCCAGAGGAAATAACCCTCTATTTTTTGGATTGTCTTTAATTTCTCTCAATAATGTTTTAATAGGTTTTTTCTTGCATCTTATACACTGTTCATTCAAGTTATCTCTAGATATTTGCTAGAGATAACATGTCTTCTATGCCATTATAAATAGATTTTTTAATTTCATTTTTGTTTGTTGCTGGTATTTAGAAATTAAATGATTCTTGTATGCTGACCTTGCATCCAATGACCTTGGTAAATTCACTTAATCATTTTTGAATAGATTTGTTTAGATTTTTTTACATACACAAGCTTAATATCTATAAATGGTGACATATTTGTTTCTTTCTTTCTAATAACTATGCCTTTTATTAATCTTTCTTGCTTTAGAGCTCTTTTCTGAAGTACTGTGCTATAATCCAAATTGCTATCCAGAACACCAGACCTATCTATAAAAAATCCACTTTCCTCCCAAGTCTGCCATTCCTGGAATCTCCCAGTACATAGTCTTGTGTTCGTTTATTGAGTTAGGCTTTCTGCCCCAAAGAACAAAACCCTGACATTTGTGGCATAAACAAATAAAAGGTTGTTTTGTTTTGTTTCACCTGAGTCACCTAACAGATTCTAAACAAGGGGCTGCTGCAGCTCTGGTCGTCAGATCCACATTCAAGCCAGGGTCCTCATGTTTACACCCTACATACTTTCCCAGAAGTCCCCAGAGCATATGTCCCTTACCAGAGCAATGTCCCTTATCAGTGCATTGACCAGAACTAGATCACATGGTCATTCCTAATTAACTTCAAGGGAGCCTAGGAAAAAAGGGTATGAAATTGTTATGATTGACTTAGACCACATCCATAATCTGGGCCAGACACATTGTCTCTGAACAAAGTGATAGTTCAGGTAGCAAAGAAGAGGTGATGGTATTTGGGTAGGCAACTAGCAGGGTCTAATATATCTCAAATAAACTTATCTCCACCATGAAAGGCTTCTGTCTGCTCTCTCTTACACCCACTGGGTGTTCCTATGACTCTCTGGACAACATCTTCTGCCACAGCTGAAGCCTCAAGATGGTCGGATTGCCCTGTGACGTAGCAACCAAGTGGAGTGAATGCTTCTCATGTTGTTTTTTGCTGCCTAGCTCTGTTAGAATTGTCACACAGTTGGGCTGCTCACCCTCAAAACATTCTAGAATATTTAGTAAAACGTATCTCTTATAATCCACTCCTGTGGATTAATGTTTGGGGCTGAGCCCAGAGCCAAGTGAGAGCCACCACAGTGTGTACACAGTCCCCTCTAGGGACCAGAATTTACTAGTGAGTCAAGCTGGTTATGCTGGTTGCCCACCCTCCTCCTTAGGAGTTCTTTCCCAGAGCCAGGATTCTGATCAGAATCCACACTCAGGCTCAAGCTGGCCTCTGGCTACACACATTAAGTAAGCCAAAAACTAGGTAGATATTTTGGCTTCAGAGCACTTTTGAGCTTGGATGACAAAGCAGTATTGCATTTTTCTAAGCTAACTAGAAAGTCAAGAAACCTGGGATCTAGACCCAAATCCTGACATGGATTGGCGAATTAATCTTAGGTAATTTCACTCCCCTCTCTGAAACTGTAAGAGAGTTTGACCAGATGGCTTCTCATGTTTAACCTAGCCCAACTCTTTTTAGAGCCCACCCTATGAAAATGTGCCAAGGAAATGCTCCAGTGGGCCCTCAGTATTTGTCTCTCAGTATTTGTGAACTTTGGAATACTTTAGGAGGAGGTCCTAATATTATCCCCATATTAAAAATTTGGAAACTATGAGTCAGCTTGCCCAAGATGGCACAGAAGTGGATCAGTATTTGCACATAAGTCTGCTAACTCCATCCCAGGCTCTGGACCGCTGTATCATGTGCTTCTGCCCATACCAGTCTTGCACTTCCTGAGAATGGAGCCTCTGGAGCCACTGTGCAAAGCCTCAGCTTCAAAGATGTTCTTGCTTCTTGGTGGAGTAGAACCAGCTCTCAGGTGAGGAGCCCCCATGATTACGATTTTTCTGCTAAGCCTTCAGCTTTTCTCTGCTTTCCCCTACATAGACTTATTTCATTCTTTCAATAGAAATGATTTAATGGAAATTGTCATTCCCAAGACTGTTCAGCCTGCTGCAGAAATCAGATTGCCCAAATCTACAGTTAAGTTGAATGGGGGAAGTAAATGTACCCTCATCACTAAGGATCCAGAACTGAGATAGCAGATGATTAACTTATACCTGCCACCTCTGTCATCTACTTATCGGTGCATCAGTCCTGCCACACAGTAGACCTATGGAGGCCTGTAAACACACCCATGTGTGTGCATTCTCTTCCCATCAATTCCATGGGACACTATATACATGGCAACAATTCCGGCCCAGAAATTATGTTGTTGTGTTTGTTGAGTTTCCCCAAAAGCAATCAACTCTTGGTAAGACAAAAGGCATAAACAACCAAATGGGAGTGTTCAGTTCATTAACTCTCTGAGGCAAAGGCAGCCAGGATGCCAAATTTCTGAACTCTCCCCCAGTCACCGCTGCCTGTTCATGAGAGCAATTTGCAGAAATCTAAGCAATATCCATTCCTTATTACTTCGTTGTCTTCTAATAAGCTTGGTGGTCCATTGAGGTGCAGAAAGGACTCCATTTTCCCTTTTGCCTGAAGCTTTCTCTCAGCCAGTGCTTCTAAAGTCTCTTGGAGAAGTACCATTTATTTTTTCAATCTGTCATGGACTGATAATTTTATAAAATAAGATAAAAGTGAATTACTAGAAAAAATAAGAGAAAAGTCATAAAAAATAAAAGCTTGGATGTTTTATTATTAGGTTCAATGAATTCAATAGATTCAATTAGATTGAATAGATTCAATAAAATCACTCTGTCAAATTGTTACACAAATTTCTAAACATTCTCAATTTCAATATCAAGTCTTACCTTGTTGCAAACCAGTTCAGACAACTTACAGATCAGCACTGAACCGTGGACCACAAAGAATTTGCCATATGCCATATGTATCACCAATTCCCTATCCCACAACTACCACAGACATTGCTAATTGATCATAACACTCATTCAATTTTTTTAAAGATTTATTTTATTTTATTAAATTTATTGGTGTAATATTGGTTAATAGCATTATGTAAATTTCAGGTGTACAACTTTATAATACAGCATCTGTATACTCCACTGACATCACTCACTCTTAAATCCATCCCCAGATGCCTTTTCAGCACATTCACCCACTCTCACATCAGACTGAGTATGCAAAATGAAATGATTTGCTGTCCTTGGTTTCCTTTCTCCAGCCCCACACTCTGATCCTGGCTTTTCTGACTCTGGGTAGAACTGCTCTCCTGAGCCTTCCAGTCCCCTCTTTCTTGTACTCTCTCCGACATGGATAGGTCTTCCTGGGGGCCAGAGTTCACCTGTTGGGGAAACAGCTGCAGCACTGGATTCATTGGAGGGAAGAGAGAGAAGTGCAGTCATGAAATTTCAAGAGAAAAAAAAGACCAAGAGAGTTTCCCACCCTAATCAGGTTCTATTTATGATCTCTTTACACCTCCCGCCCCCTCCCAGCATGGCCTAATCATGTGCTTTGAAACTTTTACTTGAGTTACCATTTGTGTAGCACCTGCAGTATATCAGACCTCATTTTAGGTGATTATTTTTGCTGTGTTAATTCATCATGTAACACCCTATGAAAGAGCCATTATTATATGCCCATTTTAACAGAGGATGAAACTCAGAGAAAGTGACTGCTCCAGATCATGCAACTATAAGTGACAGAGTTGGATTCAAGTTATCTCTCATCTCCATCCAGACCCAGTTGTGGAGTTGCAGAAGACAAACTTGAGCACCCTCTAAAGGTGGCATTATGTAATCCGTGGTCTTCTCCAAACGGTATTACCAGGCAGGAGAGGCAGCATTTCCCCCTCCCCACCCCCAGATGGCAGTGGAGGGCAGACCAAGGCTCAGCCCCAAACTCTGCCTTTCATTTTAAAGATCGTTTATTGATGTGTGTTGAGGAATTACAATGTCCATTCCCATAGTCCATGGGTGTTGCTAGGGCAGTTAATTAGACATTATTTATTTGCTTCTCTGGGTCCTGGAATCTTGAAATTTTAAGGTGGGAGGCTACAGAATGTCTACCCCAAAATACTGATGGAATGAGTCAGTATTTTATCAAAAGTGTTGGCTGGAGAATTCACCCATCTGGCCTCAGCAATCTGGCCTCCTAGACAACTGCGGAAATAAATAAAACCAAATAAGAAAATGGGAATAACAATTCTGCTCTTTATTGAGCTCCATATGCTGAGCACAATGATAAGCATATAAGTGTGTGTGTGTCCTAAAATTCAAACAACAGTCCTTTGCATTTCTTCAGTGAAGGGGAAATTTTCATACTTTATGAGAATAATTTTTCGCAAGACTCTAAGTCATTTGGTATAGAAGCAGATGAATAAGGTGGGCAATCGAACTGAATCACAGCTGTATTTGATCCAAATGAAATAATAGCTATAGGTAATGAGATCAATTTCTTTTGTTTCAGAAATTAGCTCTTAAAGAAATTAGCTCTTCAGAAATTAGCTCTCTACTAAAGAGAGACCCTGGAAAATTTTGAATAGTGGTAGTCCTCCTAAATAGTTACCCTTTGCAAAAAAAAAAAAAAAAAAAAAGCTGTAGTTACTTGTTTTCTGATTTTGCAAAGGCCTTTGATTGGATTGGCCAAAAAATCTGTTACATTTTTTTCCCATATGTTGGCTCTAGTAGTGCTTATTTGTCTTTAACTTCATTTGAAACAATTTTGTTAGATTGTATTGTGACAGCTATTATTTCAGTGTGCATTTTTTTAAAAAAACATCAAAATTGGTGAATTTTAGTGCAGCCATTTTAATATTGAAGATGGAAGAAGATCAGCAACATTTTCCATGTATTATGTTTTATTATTTCAAGAAAGGTAAAAACACAACTGAAATGCAAAAAAAAAAAGATTTGTGTAGTGTTTGGAGAAGGTGCTGTGATTGATTGAAAATGTCAAAAGTGGTTTGCAAAGTTTCTCGGTACTACTGATATTTTGGCCAAATAATTCTTTGCTGTGGGGCTGTCTTATGCATTGGAAGATGTTTAGCAGCACCCTTGGCCTCCACTCCCTAGAAGCCAATAGCAGGAAATAGCCAACATACTCAAAATATCTAACTCAATCAAGTTATTGGTGAAAATGAAAATGTTTCTTTATTTATGGAAAAACCCATATGGACTTTTTGGCCAACCCAATATCTTTACTGTAGAAAGTAGAAAATAGAAAAGATCAAAAACAAAAATGTAAATTATTTGTAATTTGTTATTGTTTCTGTTGTTTACAATTTTGTTGCCATTAAAATTATGATGCAATGAGTATTTTTGTATTTATATATATTTTGCACATCTGTGATTATTTTTTTAATATAAATTTCTGGACCACAAGTATGTGTATTTTTTTAACTTTCAAAATTCATTGCCAAGCTGGTACACAAAAGAAATGATATCTTATTTTAAGGTGACTGCTTTGATTGTTAATAAGATGCAACTTTTTATAGATTTCTTATTTGCATTTATTCTTTTGTGGGTTGCCAATTCATGACTTTGTATTTATCTTGATTTTTAAAGAGATGCTCATATGCTAAAGAAGCCAACTCTTTATATGTGATGTACTTTGCTTTTCTTAGTTTGTTATTTGACTTTCAATCTTTAATGATTTTTAAATTACATTTTTAACTTTTATGTAGTCAGATATATAGATCTTTTCCCATATGGTATTTGTCTTTGCTTGTATATTTTAAAAAACCTTTCCTACATGGAGATAAATATTCATTAAGACAACTGCTTTGCAGAAAACAACATGTTTTTGGATGTATAAACACTGGTTATATATATTGTTTCTAAAGTCTCAGTGCTTTATAGTCACACTTTTTAATTTAGTCATTTGATCATTTTTTTTCAGCCGACATCCAATGAATTCCTCTATTTGCCAGGCTCCCTGCCAATTTCTAGGAGTGCAATGATGAATATTTTAAGAGTTGAGAGATCACCCTGACTCCACTCTACTTTGGTCAAAGCCAAACTTGGCAATCCAGAAAGCAACAGGAAGAAGAAAAAAAAATGGTGTCACTCGCCTCAGTCTCCTCTCCTTGACCTCAACCTGTCTCATACACATTGGGACTTTCTGAAATTATTGCCTAGGACTTCTTTTCCTCTCACTTTTCACAGGGCCCTGGGCAATCACCTCCAATGACTGTGGGAATATGAGGGCCCCCATATCACCCTCCTGATCATCAGAGCTATACATGCTACCTTCATCTCCACATGTGGATCCCACAGGGATCTCAAACTCAGATATCTCAAATAGAGCTCGTCACCATATTCACAAACCTCTCTTCCCTTGTTCAGCTCAGTCACAGTGGCCCCACTATCTACCCTAGGGTCAAGCCAGCAACCTAGGGATCGTCTTTCATTCCTAGCCTCTCTCTTTCCTCTGGCATCTAACCAATCATCAAATTCTTATATTATACATCCTAAAATATTCTAGCTCGTTCCCTTCTTTCCAAACCCACTACTACAGCCTTACTCTAGGCCCTCTCAACTTGCACCTGGATTTTTTTTATGACTCCAGCCTCCCAACTAAATTCCACTATTCCCAGCTAGTCCTCTTCCAATCCATCTGCTACACAGTAGCCAGAGTGATCGTTCTAAAGAGCAACTCTGACCACATCATGTTTCTCCTTCAGTTGGTTCTCACCAGGCTCAGGAAAACCTCTGTGCTCTTTAGCTTGGCCTAAGACTGTCCGTGATGTGTCTGTCCTCTGCAAATATCTCTAAATTCATCTGTCATATTCCTGACCTATCCCTCCCTCCTCATCGTTCTAACCACATAAACTGCTGGCAAATCCCTGAATCTACCAAGTTTTCTCTTGCCTC
>JAPYXV010001844.1:0-13704 GCA_028533065.1 Trachops cirrhosus | reverse complement strand
TTTATTCTCATAGATCTAAATTCCAAAGAAAAATTAGAAACAAATAATTAGCTTTATTTTCTTCATTTATGTTGTATACATTTCTGAAAATATGCTAAGATAGATTATTTGATTTTGAGTAGAAAACTTTCCTTTAAAATTAATTTTAGAAGTGGATTATACCAAGTTTTCTCTTCTATGTAAATATTATTAACATAATGTTTGTTTTTATACTTGATAGGTATAGAGGTAAATATATAAAGAGATTAGATAATTAATAATGCATACATAATTGGTTTATATTTTTAAATTCCTGCCTCTAAGAATTCAGAATATTCACTAATAATGTAAAACATATCCAACATTACTATATTATACTTTATGTGTTGTCGGTAAGTTTGGATTTATTGGAACCACTTCCAAGAAGAAAATAAAGGAATACTTGTCCTGTGTCATTTCCATCAAATAATAGTGCACACTTCTCATATATTTCTTGAAGTAGTTATAACACTATTTAGTTGCACTGATTATTAAACATACATATTTAATATTTGGACAGAAGATAAAAGATAATGTTCTATACAAACTACAAAGAAAAAGTAAAAACCTGGCCACAGCAGTAATTGTCCTAGTCCAATCACAACATGGTACATTTGATAGAAATTTCCTTCTTTTGGATGACAGAAAAGGACTTTAAGAACTTGGATTGAGGTTTAAGTGATAGTAAAGGTGAATTCAGTATAAGGTGTAATTTGGCAGAGATTAGCTATAGAGAAAAAACAAACAGGAGAGTCAGAAACGACCATAGCTTTGTAGGCACAACTTATTTTGCTGTCTAAGAGCTGAAATTTATTGTTGATAGAAAATAAAACAAAAACATTTGTGATATTTCATATCAGCAAAGTAATATTACTTTTTATGCAGACTATTGAAATAATATGTTTGAAAAACTGAATATTTTAGAGAACAAATGTACTTTAAGCTGGACAGGTAATAAGAAAGGGCAAGGGAACTGTGCCCCTTCCAGGTACGGTAAATGGGCAACCGATGACACTGACTACCGATCTAATGTGTTCAGAACCATTTGTCTTTTGCTCCCTTCCACAAGTGCAGACCCAGACCTCAGCATGGCAGCTCCCAATATCTGCTTGTGAAGAAAAGCAATATCGCCACAACTGTAAGAGCTTCTTTACATTCTATATTACACCTATATTATGTTGGGTTCAGTTGTTCATAATCCTGCAAGGGAATATCAAGATAAAATTCACCATGTCCATCATATCTGTTTTTCTAGATAAATGAACAAAGCACAAGAGACTATCCCTTCCATGAACTGTTAAGCATTTCCTGCTGTATTGTTATCTGTACAATACCTTTCATGATACTAAATCACATTTTCTCCCTTCTCTCCCCAAATCTACTACTCTGCTCTCCATAACTCTTACCCTCTGATTAACCACACCACTTATATCCTTGACATCAGTCCTTCCATCTCTTTGTCATACATAAAATTATGTGTATCTCAAAGGCTGTTTGTCATATAGCTCTATGAAAATAGAGTCAATTCATCCTCATGATTCAGAGCTAAGACTGATGACTTTGAAATCATTGTTCTATCAACTTACTTAAATTATTTTATCACCACATCAACTTCTCTCTTTATCTTGGGAGGTTTCAGCCTCAACGTGGACCCTCATCCACACACTCTGACTGCTCAGTTCAGCTCTTCCAATGATCATCTCCATCACACCTCCGCCACCTGCTCCAGGAGAGCTCCCCTGATTTCCTGAGCTCAGATTCAACACTTTTACTACAACATCCCTCCTTCCTGCTTGTCTGTGCAGCCACTCCAATTACAACTGCTTCAAAACATGACCAAAATATTGGCTCATCCTGTCGTAAAACCTGCATTCCACTCCTAACATTCAGTGTCAGTTCCCATTGTCCTCAGTGCAGGGTTGCTTCTTAGAGTCTGTCTTTTCCATTGAGCCCAAACCCCAAATATGGATAAACTTGTTTTTTCCCATACCACCAAAAATGAGTGATATTTAAAAGGAAAAAAACAAGTATATCTTGGGACAGATTGCTAACATTACATATTCATTCTTCACTTTATGTAACAGTGCATTAAACCTTCTCCTGTTTCTCACACATCCACCTCTTTTCCATTCCTCACTGAGAAAGAGATCCTGTATTTAGAAATAATGGAAGCTGCCAGATGGGAACCCCTCCGGTTCCTACCAAGAGATCTGCCTCCATACCTCACTCGTTCAGTCATCCATAAACTAGTTATTGTTTGGCACTGGAAACCCTTTGGTGAACAAAACAGATTCATTCCTTGTCCTTACATACTTCACTTGAGAACAGAAAAATTAATCAAATGGAGAAAGTATGCATTCTTTAATCATATGTACAATACATAAAAGAAGTGCAGGTCCTATGGGAGAGCGGCATATAAGACCTTTTCAGATTACGCAGTGATCCTGTCATTTTCTAGAGGAGTGACTTTTTAATTTAGCCCTGAGCAAAATAATCATGTGGACAGTGGGAGGAAAAGCATACCAAGAAGATGAAACAGCATGTGGGAAGAGCTGAAAAGGAAAGGAGTTTGATACATTGTAGAAACCTTAAAAATACCAGTGCAGTTAGAACATAGTGAGTAAGTGGGAGCGCTGAGGTAGATGCCTATGAAGAATTATGCTGAACAACAATCTGGGGAAAACAAGCGGATTTGTATGGCCAAGTCCGCAATTAGATTGTGTCTAAATTTGATAGCAGTTGTCATTGGTTGTATGGGCAAATTGTTCAACCTTCATCTTCCTAATATTCATTCATTTATGGAATAATAATATTTACAGAATATTAAGCATAATGTTGAAAAATAATTATTTAATACATGCAGGGTACTTAGCAAAGTTCTTGGTTTAAGAAAAACACAATGTTATTTTTGTTTTTGTTCTAGTTTATATTAAATAATTTAGTTTCTGTTTTCAAAGCATAGGTAGTCAGTCATCAGTGAGTTTAAAGTTGGAAGGTTGCATGATGCTACTGACATTTTTAAACATCACTTGGAATGATTAATAAATTAATTAGAATGAAGAAGGCAATAATAGAATCTAGGAAGATATTAGATATTTATATAAGATAAACCAATGCATTAACCCCAGAGCAAAATGACGGAGAATTAGCTAAGACTAACAATTGAAGGGTTAGTGTAAAACATGTATAATTGGAAAGAACTGAATTTATTTGAAATATAGTTTTGTGCTAACAAGAGTCGAACATAGTGAATTTTTGTATGTAGTAGTTTAAGACAGGTGATTTCAGAAAAAAAAAAAAAAAAGAATGTTTCCCAGGTAACTTGGGGATGTATTTATAAGGATGGGAAAGGATGAGGCAACTCAGAATTGCTTTTCCTACAGAATTATCTGTTTGTTTCCAATTGTGTGCTCTTCTATATTTACTTCTAATTATGAGCTGTTCTTCTATTACTCTACCACTTTTGATGATTCTATTTATCTACATGATTAGAACAGGATTACCTCTCTAATTAGAGAATTATAGCTGTTCTTTATCTTTCCTCTTTTCTTCCAAAAATAGTCACAATAAAAATCAGGAAAATGATATATGCCCAATAAATAGCTGTATAACTCCAATTCTATTTTTAAAGTATATGTTTACCCCTGATTGTTTTAGGTAATGAGTTTGCTTTGCTTTGTTTGCTTTTTTATTTCCTGCTTGTCCCCACTCACTTTACCTCAAATCAAGATGACCAGAACCCTGGAAAAACTCAGTGGACACAGAATAAACATGGGAATCACCTCCTGATACTGAAAGTTACATTTCAGGATTCCAACCTGACCACTACTACTATGTCAGTATGTTGGCGAGAGCATTGGACTAGTTGGGTCCTGTCAGGGGACAGAAACCACACAGTGGTGTACATAGGAAAAGTGTAATTTGGAAAAATGACTCTAACAAGGGATTTAATTAATAAAAGATTGGTTAGTGTGTGTTAGAGTTCACCAGAAAAACAAAATAAATAGAATATAGAGAGAAAATCCCTGGAAGATTTGTTTTAAAGAAGTGGCTCATCAGACTATGAGGAATTTCAAATATAAAATCTGTAGGGCTCACCAAAGGCTGGAGGTTCTTGTAAGCATTGACGTTTTAGTGTTAAGTCTAAAGACTAAATATTCAGAATTCCTTACTGTTCAAGAACCTCAATCTTCACCTCTTAGAGCCTTCAACTGATTTAACAAGGCCCACCCACATTCTGAAGAACATTTTTAAAATGCACTAATTGTATGTTAATTATATTTAAAATACTTTTACAGCAACAGCTGCAGCAGTATTTGCCTAAACAATAGCCAGGGTGACATACAAAATTTACCATTATGCCTAGGAAGAAACAATGAGAATTCTAACAAATATAAGCATAGCATATACGAGGTGTAGCAGTACATTTTGAGTTAAGATAAACCACCTAAAGAAGATTCTCTTTGGACTGCGAATCAGACCTTGCTGGAAAATAAGTGAATGGCCATGCATCACTGGATGGCAGAGAAGTAGCCAGGTTGTCACACCAGTACTTGAAATTGCTCTCCAGGTTGCTACAGAAAGGCATGTCCCATCAAAGGCACACCACTGTAAAAGTGCTGGAGCAGGGATGTGGGGAAACTGTTGGTACCTACGTGCAGCTGACTGCTGTGTACTGTAGAAGCTAGGTGCTGAAGGAGCCGGGTGCTGTAGAAACTACAGTGTCACACAGTGCAGGAGCCAGGTGCTGGTGAAGCGCCTTGTGCTGCAGAACCAGGTACTAGAAAACCATCAGCGCTGCAGGAGTGAACCCTGATGATATCTAATGTACTGCAGGAGGCTGCCAAGAAAATACCAATACCACTAATGAATGAAAGGCTCTCTTCCTGTTATTTATCTCCATCACTATCGACTGACAAACCTTTGTAATGATAAGTGGATTTAGAGCTGAGAGGCAATAAATTAAAAACTTGTGTGTGGTGACTTGTGAAAGCTACTCCACGTAACTAGACCTACAACTGCAGAAACACATTTAATAAAGGGCCACAATGGAATTGTGTGTAAGCAAATCTGTGTCCTCTAGTTCTGTCCTCAGGTTCATATGATATATGGTAGAACTGTCTATGGGAAAAAATATCAAAGAGCATCACCAATGAGTCTCATTACAAAGTAATTCTGTATTTGAAAATATTGCCACAGGCAGATACCAAAAGCCAAGATTTTTAAACTGGAAGAACTAATGGTATTTCAAAAACAGTCTATCAGAATTAGAAAATGCTCAGCAAAGACTTCTCTCTTACCTGTACTTTAATTCTCAGGCAAGACATGGCCTTAAACTCCTTATTAACACAGGACTAAAGGGAACTGCTTTAAATTTATTGTGCTAAATGGGAGTCTCATTAGTAGGGGATAATTCTCAAAGCAGCAAGTCAAGTGAAGTGATATTGAAGAGAGAGAAATGGGACTGTCCTACTGCACTAGATCCAGAAATAGAATACTCTGAAATATCTCTTTTACAAAGCCTCACTTTCCTCAGCAAGCAGTGGACAAAAATGTGGTGTTTTGAGTTGAAGAGACTACAGAAATACAACCCCAACAGCCACTGCTAGGGATTCCAGTCCCTGTATCTACATTGTTGCATTGGAATATCTTGCAGACAATGTCAGTTTTCCTTTGCTCTGACAACCATCCTGTAATACAGGTACTTGGTACATTGAACTAACACATAAAATATTCATAAAAATGACTGTAATATTTTAAAATGTCATTAATTCATAAGCCATGGATCTTTTTCCTTCCTTTCTGGGAAATAAAATATATTTAGCATTTCCTATGGTTAATCTTAGTATGTGCATAGTTTGTCACATCAGAACCCTCCAGCGTCTGACCCCTGAGGATGAACTGCACAATTAGAAGTGACTTTGATCTGATAGACCTTTAGGGGAACTACATCAAGCAGTGCACTGTGACAGTATTTTATTTGCCCCTGCACAACACTGTGCTTTCTCTTACTGCAGAATTAAATGTCAATCCGGGATTTCTTGCCTTGTGGAATTAAGAAACTTTATTAAATGGAACATGAATAAAGTCATCTATATTTTAGTTTACATTGATTTTTGGATAAGAAATGCTAGCATTTTCAATAGTATTTGGCAGATTTGCCTTAAAGTGGATCATAAGACTTCTTTGTATTCTCTTCAAAATATTTTTTTATTCATCAAAACACTCTAGATGTAACAGACTTGACATTACGACCACTGAGCTTACACAGAGAGGAATAGGAAATGGATTGTGAAATCCCTCAGCAGCGTGTGGTAGGACAAGGTGCGGATGGGGCCACAGAGAAAAGGGAAGCAGTTTTTAAATCCAGATCTCAATGAGCTATGTCCCTCAACCTAGGTTTTGGTGACAATAGCAGTTAACATTTGTGTGATTACTTTTTAGTTCTAATATTCTATAATTTGCTTTCTATGATTAAATACTATTATCCTATAATGAAGTTGGAAGAAAAAGTCATAAAGGTTAGAAACTTCTAATAACTTATATTTCCTTTTATAACTATTTTATGGTCTATTCTAAGTAGGGAAGCAAAGATGTGAACTGTGCCCCAGTGAAGGCAGATGAAAACCTCAGGAAGAAACAGCTTCAGCATTTTGAGGAAGGGAGCACACATTATTATTATTATATTTATTATATTTACATTTGTATATTTATTATCATCATTGTTATTATTTTTATTTTCCCAACTGCTACTGAGTGAAAACTCAGAAGGTATTCACTTTGTTCTTTGACCTTATTTCCACAGTATTCCCCAGGAATAACCCACCCTCTTCCACCTTTTCTCCCTCCCCCTTCCTTCCCTTCCTTCCTTTTTGCTTATTTTTTAGCTTAATTTTCACCCTACCCTTTCTTAAGACTCTAAGCTTTTGATTGATGAAGAACCATGCCCTTTGTTTTCTTTTGCAAGTTTTATCAAGTTTCAGATTAAGAGATGTTTTACCCCTGTATCTCACACCCCAATGCCCTTTTCTGGTGGGACTCTGGTGCTCACCACTCTTTTTTCTGAAACATCAAATTCACATAATTTACATATCTCACACAAATGTTACCATTTCAACCACAATAATATAATGTAAAGATACGGTTACACAAAATATGCATTGTTAATAAATCACATAGTTCAAAATGTTAATTACATGAAGTGCTTTCTTAGTCACTTTACTTATGATGCTTAACCCAATGTTTCCCAAAGTTGAGTCAACAAGCTATTAATTCCCTGAGATGCTTTTTGGGAAATAAGTTCTACAGATAAATAATTTGTGGAAAAAACGTGCCACATCCTCCCCTGGATGCTTACAGTGCATATTAAAGCATTGGAAAAACACTGAGTAAGGGCAGTTTGTCTCCAATGTATATGACTGCAGAACCCTGTTATTGTGAGTGCATGTAAAGTACTTATGGGTCACCCATTAAAATATATTTATCTTATTTCATTCTTATGAAATTCCTAAAATATGATTAATGTTGCAATCAGTTTATAAATGGGAAATGGGATTAAAAGATATTTTTAATTTTTTAGGGTGAATTCCAGTAAATAGAAGAAATAGGATCTGATTTTGTATGTCTAATTCTTATTTCTTACACTGTCTCCAAAGCAACCAAAACCTACAACAATTAAGTGGAACTAAAATGTAAGATCATTTCTTCTTTTGCACTAGGTTCTGCATTGGTCTCTTCTCCCTCGTCAATGTCCGTATCTCATTCTCATTTCTTTTTCAGAGACAAAGGACTTACAATATTAATTAGCCAAGTCCCAAACACTCTTTGAGCTTGGTTTAAGAGTGAGAATAGCATCATTACTTACAGAAAGGAGAAAACACTCCACTGTTTCCTTGCATAGCCTGGTTCTGGCTTCTAAAAGTAGGAATTGTTTTCTTGAGACAGTTTATTCCATCATCCTTATCCACACACATGGTTAAGGAAGATGCTCAGGGCCTGCTCCACAGATCCAGTCCCCAGACATTGATGGAGATGCACCCTGCATCGTGACACTGGCAAGACTTATGAGGATGTCCTATACTGGGGCACAATGCAATGCTTGCACAATTGTCAGTAGAGGATATTTCATTAGTTTTGGCTATTGTTTATTGTCTGAATAACCACATTCAAGAGGGGTTAGTGCAATGTGAGGACCAAATTGAAAATGGACCAAATTAAACACTTTGAAAATGTATTGGTAAACAGGACTAATTTGAGGATATCTTCTCACCATGCGATGTGGAACAGGATATGACAGAATTGAAATTACTGTCATTAGCATGAATGATGCATAGTTACTATCTGCTTACTATGTATGAGACAACATGCTAGATAATGTAAATAAATTATATCTCTTTATAACTCTGGTGATCTTACTTATGAAGCATAGACATATATCTGACACAGCACCACTGAAAATAATAGTTACATTTCCTGGGATACAATACACAAAAAAATTTTACATAGCTTTTGTTAGAGTTACATATATATTTCCCTTTGGATAATTATCATTGAGCTAGCTAATAATTTTGATCATTATTGTCCTAAGTCATTGCTGAAACACTGCTGATGAGCTAGATTATATTTTTCCCATTATAAAACTGTTGAGCTTTAAAGTCCTTCATCAACTACTTTCAAGTACTAGAATTTTACAATAAACAGAAAAGTTGACACGGTTTTATTTGTTCTGTTTCTTACAAAATGCCAGGAGGGTTTCAAAGTCATAATAATTATTATTGTGAAATAGCATAGGCAATAAGATAAGGTTTTATTACTGCAGGAAAAAAAAAACAATTCCACTTTCTTTAAACGTCAAAAATGTCCTACTATTAATGAAAAAAATGAAAAAGAAAAAGTTATTGCCTTTGAAAAATAATACAATAGATATTATAGTCTTGAGACCCCACCTGTAAATAATATATTCCAGTATGCAAGCATCCAAGTAACAAGTATTTTACTTTCATGTAGATGATTTTCTTCAAAGATGTGAAGGCACTTTATATACATCATTTCTGTAGTCCTTTCAGGTTACCATCTAAATATACCCTTTTATGTTTTAAAAAAGACAAAGTTAAATGAGTCATCTATATGTTCACATAAAAGATTCATAAATTAGAAACAAAATTAACATTTGAAATGTATTTACCAAACTCAATAGAAAATTTTATATTAATGTAGGTGGATAAGTATATCAAGTCAGTAATAGATATTCAGAATTTAATTCCATTAAAGTTATTATTAACCAATAACAGTGACTATTAAAATATTAATTTCTCCCAAGAACCAAAAACATAATTAAGTTATTTTTAGCAGGCTCACTTAAGAGTAAGCCTATTTTGAAAATACAAACTTTGATATATTTATAGCACTATTCCCACAATTTCATTTTATGAAAATATCAATACTTATTTGAATATTATGTAAGCAATGTATTATCCATGTATGTTTATTTAATTGATATATATATTAAGAAGTTAATAATTATTTACTTTATCTGGACTGAGTATTTTTCAAGTTATAGATTCATAAAAAATTTCTAGGGTCTAGTCCATTGCTCACAATTAAAGATTATAATGATAGGATTTTCAGTGAAAATAGTTTAATAATATTAAGATCCCAGTATACAGAACTTGTAAAAATCTCAAAGAATGAAACAATTCCTGACTTATATATTCACATTTTAGTCTTCACATTATAAGTCTTTTGTTTTCCCTTCATGTAACATTTGCATCTATTTCCGTACTCATAGTCTTTTGCACTCCCTCTTCTCTCCTGTCTTGAACAAGTATTAATTTTCTACCACATGCTAGCACTAGGTTTTCATATGTCACTAAGATGGACATAGTCACTAATAGCCTAAGGAGAAATGTAAACATTAAACATAAAAATAAATTGTTTATTTAAAAGTCAACAATTGTTTTGAAGTAAAAGTTAATCTAAGAGTGTATAACAAAGAGGCTTAAGTTCAATATTGGTCCCAGGGAGCTGCTCTTAAGAACTAATTTATAATTAGCAACCTCAAGTATGAACCGGAGTTCACTGGGTAAAGCAGGTTGAGAGAGGGAGCGCTTCAATTAGCAAAGAATAGGTTCAGAGGTCTTAAATTAGAAACTAGAAAAGGAGAGATAGAAGTGAGAGAAGACATGATAGCCTAAAGGAAATTTGGAGGGATTGTAATAAAAGAACATTGATGATAAGGTTAGAAGTTTAAGAATGGCAAGCAAATAATAAAAGAATGTATGATGGGAACATGGGATGGAAATTCATGGTTTGTGTATAGCTAATTTAGTGGTTAATTAAGTTGCATAATTAAAACTGATGAAATATCATTCTCATTAATGTGAGACTAACCAATGAGTGAACTCTTTTAGAAATCAGGGTGATAAAATATCCCTTTAAGTAAATACTGCATATTTAGATAATTCTTGAACATAAATATTTAAGATTAAACATCCTATAAAATACTAAAGAAATTTTAACAATAGTTACATATTTCTTTATAAATATGTAAAGTCTTAGAGTATTTGGAAAGTATCATGTTAATAAACTCTTTTCCCTGATCTTTTAGCACATAGGAATGTTTACTTAATTTTTATTTTTATGTCTGATTTTTCCTTCTCTGAACTAATCTTTCCTCCTGCTGTTTCCCTTCTAGAACATACACACACATATTTCTACACCGCATAAGCTTTATCTTGGTCTATCCTGCTAAAATTTCCTATCTTGGGTTGTGCAGTATACTTATACATTGGAGAAATAATCACTGAAACCAATTTATATTTTCTTCTATTGAATCATTCTTACCTTCCACTTCATGCATTTTATATATATATAAACTATATATATAAATTACATACATATATATATAATATGTAATTCTCTGTTTAATTATACTCTGTTCAGGATTTTAGCATCATTACCCATAAGTGAGATGTCTTGTAGATATTGGGGAGGCCGCAATATTCTTGAAATATGGATATTGATGGTTCATTCTCATTAACATTAGAATCTTGAATTTTTTAAAATCATTCCATAACCTGGAAAAATTTAAGGAATTGGAAGTTAAGTCTTTTGGGGACTCCAGTTATGAATGCATTAGATCTCTCCTGACAATGTTCAATGCATATAAATTTCTTTCTAAATGTCTTTTTTTATTTAGAATGAATTATTTTCATCCTCTTGATCTATCGAAGCAAACTTTGAGACAAAGATTGGAGGGTGAGTAGTATAGTTGAGAGGTGATCTCAGAAAACATAGTGAGAGAATGGGGAAGTAAAATAGGGAAGGAAGGAAAGACAAAAATAGTGTGATAGTGAGTGGACTAGTGAGTGAGTCCCCACCACAGGCCACTGGAGCTGAATCTTTTGGGGAATCCTGTGAGAGACTGTAGAATATACTTCAGTTCAAGCCAGTGTAAGTTGAAAACCTGAGCAATTTTTCACCTTCCTTTCTCTCTCACTGGTTGCAGCTATCTGCTGAGCTGCTAACATTCTTGCATGGTGCCCTTACATAAAACTCAGGCAGGACAAGTTCCCATGGCTAAGGAGAGCCTCAGGCAAAGAGAGATGCAAGCGCTTGAGGTCAGAAGCTATCTGCCAATGTCAGACCTGTCCAGTAACTGCAGGTGGCTTGTGCAGGGGCTGAGGCAGTGAGCATGTGTGCTCTCTATTTATTCAGCTGTTTTCAGCAGTCTATTCTCCCTTCACTCCTGTGACTTTCTCCAGTTACCTTTCAGTGTTTATGATTATTTTATGCTTTTCTTTCCTATCATTTGTATGGACCTATTTCACTATTTAATTTATTGCTAAAGCTAACACGAGTGCTTTTTGTTAACCTCAAAGAAACCCTGACTAATGCAAGATGACATGAAACAATCATTTCTTCTTTCTCCGTATACATTTTTCACCTTATTGCCAGGAAATGAAGTTCCTCTTAATTACTTCCTACCCTACTAGAGCTTTTTCTATTGTCCTTTGCTTACACCTTTTCTTCTCGAATTTTAAATATTGGAGAAGTCAGTACCCTACCCTCTGTCATAACATGCTCTCTACCTACTATCACTTATTACATGGTTCTACATAAATTACTGATACCTCAATTAACTCCTCCTATCCCCCTTACTTCCAGTCTCCCCTATCAGAGTAAATGATACCACTCACAGTTTAGGTTTATTTTTTTAAGGATTTTATTTATTTATTTCTAGAGAGAGGGAAAAGAAAGAGAGGGAGAGAAACATCAATGTGTGGTTACCTCTCTCTTGCCCCCTACTAGAGACGTGACCTGCAACCCAGGCACGTGCCCTGACTGAGAATCAAAGCAACTACACTTTGGTTCACAGACCCGTGTCCAATTCACTAATCAACATCAGCCAGAGTTATTTTTTTAATCTAAGATTTATCCTTCTTCTATTCTAATCATTCAAATAAATTCCACAGCAAACCCTGCTAGTAAACTTCTAAATATATACGCTGGATCCAATTTTCCTCCAACTGCACTACTATCACCCTAGACCAGTCCCTACAATCTCCCTCCTAGACCATCACAATAGTCCCTGAGTAGTTTCCCTTCTTTCATACTGGTTTTTCCTTGAGCATATGTCAACACAGCAGCTAAGTAGTAATTTTTTATAATTTCTACTCAAAACCCTCCAGATCCCTCATTACACTATAACATCTAAACCTCTTACCATTAACTGCAAGTCTGTAGATACCACTCACCTCGTATTCTCTGGCCTTCTTATGGTTTGTTCCTCACTGTCATCAGTATAAATTATGTTACTTTGTGCCCCTCCTTGTCAAGTAATTTCAACACACCCTAAGTAGACATAAGAAATGCCAACAAAACCAATGTCTAGCATTCTAAAATTTAAGAGCCAATAAATGCTTCATGTTCAATCCTATTTTTTCCCTACCATGTTAACCAATGATGCTCCACAAAGAAGCTAGTAACTTAGTGCAAGTTCTAGAATCAAAAGAGCATTAAGCACCTAACCCATGAGGCAAGTATAGCATATGGATAAGAAATAAGCCCATATTCGTGTGAGCCAGTGGTATGCAATGACTGATGAACACACCAAATGGGTTTCTGTCATAAGGCACTGTCCTGGCCATTTCCTTTGCTTTGAACCCTCCAAGCACAAAACCAACTTCTCCTTTTTATGGTTTATTTCTTCACTTAATTTTATTTCTGTTCAAATGTCAACTTTTGAAAAAGGACTTTATATGTCTTTATATAAAATTATACATTTCATTTTATTTTTCTTCATGGCACTTACTATTAATTAAAATTATATGACTCTTAAAATATTGCAAGTGAAATGAATGTGGAGATTTAGTCTATCCTGTTTACCGTGATATGTTCACTAACTTGTACATTCCTATCTTGCAACCAGTACATTTACTGAATAGATGCCTCTAACAAATATTTTGTTAGAGGAATGAATGGATTAATTAAATTGTTTGTCTTCCTGGAGTGGAGTCATGTGAGTTTTTTATATATTTTGGAAATCAAACCCTTGTCTGAGATATTGGCAAACATGTGTTCCTATACAGTTGGTTCCCTTTTCATTTTACTGATGTTTTCTTTAGTGGTGCAGAAGCTTTTTTTTTCTCATTAACATTTTTTAATTTATTTTTTAATCATTATTCA
>JAPYXV010001843.1:0-13706 GCA_028533065.1 Trachops cirrhosus | reverse complement strand
TGAAAGACAAATACCATATGATCTCGCCTTTAACAGGAACCTAAACAACAAAACAAAGAACCAAGTAAAATATAACAAAAGACACTGAAATAGAGGACAGGTAGTCAGTGACCAGAGGGGAGAGGGGAGGGAATTTCAGGGGAGAAGGGAAGGGTTTACAGGAACAAATATAGAGGACACATGGACAAAACTAGGGGGGCTGGAAAGCGGAGGAAGGAGGGGAGGAATGGATGGGTAGGCTGGAATGGGAATAAAGGATAGAAACTGTACTGAATAAACTAAAATTTAAAAAAATTAAAAAAGTGGGAAAATCTTCCAGACTTACTAGAAGAAGGTAGACTTAATGCATAAATGAATATGGAATTAGTGCCAACCTGCCCAGGAGATTCATCAGGAGGCATGATATGGTGTCCTTTAAGTTGACATCTATATGGAATAAAAAATGCTGTGGCCTGGAGAACAAGAGCTATGTCCTTCTATAAGGCCCTCCTTGTCTCAGGACCTTGGGTCCTTCACTGTAAAATAAAAGAATGGGAGCATGCTATCTTCCTCCTCAAATGTTCCAATGGTTTTGGATACTGTCTGGGTGACAATATCCAAATCAGGAGTTAGGTTTTACTTGTTCATTTTAGAACTATAAGTTGAAAATATCAACACTATAACAGGTTTAATGAGACATATAATATGTTTTGCTTGTTTACTTTAATGAGGGCCATCAGAATGCAGTCAGTCAATTATGATATCAGAGCTGTAATTCTAATGGTAGCCCTACTTGGCCATGGTCTGCTTGTCTCTGTTCCAGGATAGGTGTTTGACTCACCTCTGTATGTAGCCCTCAATGTACCTCTGACAGTGCTTGGCATAATATAGATGAATCTATCTATCTTATTTAGTAGATTAATAGTGAACTACTTTGGATTGAATTGAAATCTACTCTGAAACACTCTTTCCTATTGGACACCCCACTGTATTTCACATGGGCCCAAAATATCTTTCCTAACATGAGCTTCCTCTCATTTATGAGGTGGATTAGATGAAAAAAATATGATGAGGGTTCTGTTTACCCAGAAATATCAGAAGAAATTGATCACTGAGAACACTTAGCTTTCCTAAGGTATCTCTCCAGCAAATGGTAGAACAAACCCAAGAACAGTTCTGTTAGACTCCCAAACATGGGGTTTTCTATTACACAAAGAGAGATAATCTTCCATAGTCATTGTGAGTCCAATGTTCTAAGTGCAAATAAAGTCTACAGAGCAGTTGGAAGATGCTCAATCCTTGAGCGACTCTATAAACACGTTCTCCATTACAATGTAGGAGGGAATTTGCAATACCAAAATGATCATTAGA
Source organism: Trachops cirrhosus (assembly GCA_028533065.1). NCBI lineage: Eukaryota > Metazoa > Chordata > Mammalia > Chiroptera > Phyllostomidae > Trachops > Trachops cirrhosus. The sequence continues at coordinate 12,356 of JAPYXV010001843.1, read as the reverse complement.
CAGAGCCATAGAACCCCAAAGACCTTTCTTGGCTGACCCCAATGTCATTAAAATGGACCAGCCATCTCCTCTACACATGTTCAATTCTTTCTCCAGTCTCCCTGGTGAAACAAAGTGAGAGATAAAATGAACAGCCTTCCCAATGGCTATTTGTCAGAAATGATGTCACCATAATGACCTGCAAATTATTTGTTGCTTTTACTGTATGGCTATGAAGCTATCAATGAGATGTAGATGAAAGCTCTGTATTGGAAAGTGATGAACACAGACGGTTATGGTGAGCAAGCACATGGCCTTGAGGGATGAGAACCCTTAAACTTGTTAGCACTGAAATTTGACCTAAAAATGGTTTCCAATACTTTAAAAAGTTACAGTGACCTTTTGCAAATAAGATTTTAATAGAGCCCTAATATGTAAAACAGATACTAGCAAACCTGATTGAAACTTGGATAGGGAATCTGTGGTTCCACCACCTTATTCATTCCTTCCCTCCCAGACAGGCTCAAGGCATTTTCTTGGAAATATAGGACTTCCCAGAGCACAGTATAAAAATTGGCCCAAAAGATACAGCTCTAAAATGACTTTTTGGTCAAGATGTAATTCTCTTTTGATTGTCATTATAAAATTAGAGATGCACTCTTTGGTAAACAAATTGACAATACAAAAAACCATACTTAAGAATAGGCTAAGCCTTTTCAACTTAATCAAAGAGGACAATGTGAAATATTTCTCAAAACTTTTTTTTGATCATTGCAAAGTGCCTGGGGATATTTTCTGGTGACCAACAGTCTAAAGGTCCAGAGGAGAAACAACAATGTCAGCTTGGCTGAAGCATACACACAGGAGAGAAGAGTGCTTTGGCATCTAGCCATCTCTCTGCTCAACATTCAACAGGAGGACAGCATAGAAAGCCATCTAGTATAGTGTTAACAGAATTAACTAGGTTACACTTTCCATCTTTGTTTTGCTCCCTGGGCTAAGAAATTAGAAGGTTCTAGTAGAATCAGACACACTTTGAGATTTTTCCAGAAACAGTTTTCCTAGGGTAATAAGGCTAATGAAAGGAGAGGTCAACTATGTTTGATTTCCTCAAAACCCATTGTCTGATTTTATGTGAACTGTCAGATTTCTTTCAGACCTTAAGCACATGGTTCAGTGACATTGAATTGCTCAGAGAGGGCAGAGGAAAAATATTTGTGAATAAATTGAAATACCAATGTATGGATGCTTTGTACATGGATGGCACTCATCTAATGTCAAGCCCTTTCACAGATTATCTCAATAATTAGTAATAAATATCTACCATTTATTAAATTTTATCTCTCATCCTCATTGTGATCAGTGAGTTAGATATTATCCCTCAATTTCACTCAGGAAACTGAGCCAGAACAATAGATGACTTGCCCATAAATGGAAGACTTTGATTTTGAATTCAGGATTTCAACATCTAAGCCCTGAATGTGATGCTTTTTCAGGCTGCTTTTCAAATCTCAATCCTTCCCTGGCACAATGCAACATTGTAAAGTCACCTCCCAAGTTGTGCATCTAGATCTATCTGAGATACACTCTCTTCAAATAAGAAACTAAAAAAGTGTGTTCCCTTAACTGGTGTGGCTCAGTGGTTTGGGCATTGTCGGGCAGGCTAAAGGTTTGCTGATTCAAATTCCCAGTCAGGGCTTATGCCTAGGTTGTGGGCCGCCCCAGTAGGGGGTATGTGAGAGGCAACCAATCAATATTTCTGTCTTGCACATCAGTGTTTCACTCCCTTTCTTTTCCCTTCCTTTGCCCCTCTCTAAAAATAAATGAATAAAAATACTTTTAAAAAAGTGTGTTGATCTTCAGAACTCAGAGTTGGAAGCAAGTATGATCCCTGCTCAGGAATAGGGAAACTGGCAAGTTTAAGTTTTAGGGGTATTGGGGAGGAATGGTGGTTGATGTGAGCACAGTTCAATTTTAAGTATTGATTCTGCAGATCAGGTTAAGAATGGATTAGACAAGAAAGATATAAGAATCAGAGAAACCAATAAGGAGAAAGCTGCTGCAATAGTCTAGAAACTTTGAGTTCTGTGATTAAGACAGAGAAGTAGAGTTCAGGAGAAGGCAGATTATGGAGACGGGTGGGTCTGAGTAGGAGCACAAGGCAAAAGATACACTTTCCCTCAATGAGACTTCACCTAGTGACAGAAGTGAATGAGGAAATGGTTCATGACAACATAGTGTAACATGTATGCATGAGGTCAGCAAGAGCAGGGAAGCATAGAGAATGGTCTGCTAAGTTATTCTGAGGCTGAGGGGAGGAAAGTCAAGGAAAGTGCTCTGTCAGAGGTAATGCCTGAGCAGAGTTTGAAAGAAAATGGAAGGGACTGGCCAAGAAAGAGGGTAGGAGAGCACAGCACAGGCAGCATGTGTTCACAGGGAGCTCTAAGAGGTTGCAATGAAGGCCCTGAGGCAATGGAAGGAGAAAATGGCTAGCGGGGCAGGGCCTAAATCTCCAGGGTGCACAAGAAGAAGATGGTCTGTTATGCTAAAGGAACAGGGAGGAAGTTACTGTTCTGTAATATTTCACAGAAGTGGGAATCTAAGGCCTGAAAAGGCTTAGCAGCTTGTCCAAGAGGGCAGGTGTCAACCCTGACCACAACATGTGGTCCATACTCCTGCAGCATCAGCATCAGCATCAGCTGGTTAGAAATGCAGACTCTCAGACCCAGACCCACTGAATCAGAGACTGGGTTAAGCTAGAGTCCCAGGTGATTCGTAGGTGTTCTAAAATATGTGCACTTTCCAGAATGCTGGGCCTCTGCCTGCTGTCAAATATCTGCATATCTGGGCTTCTTCTAAGTCAAATGGGCATAGGGTGAGAGGGAATACGTGGTCTCATTTAGAGATGGCCGTGTCAACACCCTCAGCTACAGGCTCCGCCCCCGCCAGACAAACAATTATCAGCTCTGGAGCAGGTGGACCCCCAGCAACCCAGACTGACCCACTGGTGGTACAATGCAGATTTGATTAATCACTGTTTCCAGAGGTTCCTCATCAATCATCACCTCCCAGCACCCGGGAGAAAAGTGTCCTGGTAGATGAGAACTGTGCGCTGAGAAGGACCTAGTCCCTGGGTTTCGGACAAGATGGGCGCATGGAGCTGGAATGAAGTAGGTGGGGACTAAGGAGCATTAGACATTCACCCTGGCTGCTCTGATTGGTAATTAAGTGACTCGTCTACTAGCGGACAGTCCTGCATGTTCCCCCAGGCATCTGTTAGTTCTTGGAAAACCACTACTGACAAAATGAGGTTTGCCCTTGGTACATAGATAATGAGACTGAGCTTGACAGGTGTGGCGCGATTAGAAAATTTCTACATGAAGCTCATTCTGCTAGCCACTCCACAGTAAACAGACTCATTAGGACTTGCAGGTCCCTGGAGGCAAAGCATGTTTGACATTATTAATTGGCTTTTCTGTATAAGGAGTCAAATAGATGAAAAGGTTTATCAAGCTGAAATAATTAATTTTGCCTGAATTCGCTGACAGTTCATTTCTCCTGTAAAAGACCATTTTAAGGTCCTTTTTTTTTTCAAATTTCAAAGTTCAAAAGACATAATAGTGACAAAAGTGAAGCTTTTTAGTAAATTATAATTAAAGGGAATTTAATTAACTTAGACCTGGGGAAGAGGAAAAAATGGAATTGCTATCTGTGTCTATACAGAGGTCTAGATGGTTGAACATATCATGACTTAATAATGCATTAATTTTAATCTAATCAGAATATAATAAAAGAGGTAATTATATGTTTAAAAATTACCAGGCTCCAATAGTGGGGTTTTTAAATACTTAATAGTTACCCAGCTTCTCGTTAGCAAAGTTATAATCGTTGTTCTCAGATTCTGCTTATTTAAAGATGGGGGCTTACAGGCAAGAGGTTAATTGAACAAAATATTATAAGAACCCATGTTGAAACTATGATAAACTAAAAAGTTTGCATTCCCTGGCTCAAAAAAGAGTTTTCTTCCCTTTATTCTCTGTTTTTCTGTGTCTCTAAAAATAACAAATTATTTCCAGCATTCCTTCGTATGTCCTCCTGAATGCTCCCACGCCCACTCCCTGCTCCACAAAGTCAAAATACAATTCACATGAGATTTTATAAAGTTTTCTCTCATCTTACAAAATTTGCCACTTTCATCTTCAATAAGACATGTTGTAGTTCTACTGCAAGACTTCTCAACCTAAAATAAGGGATGATAAAGAGAATAGTACTTCTCTTCTTGCTGAGATTGGGTGCTTGGTGAAAAGAACCATGATCTCTCCCAGTGGTCTTAAAACACTGGGATTTTGACTTCCTTAAAAGGGCAATGTTTCTGGCCATTTTACTGATAAAAGACTGAGAGTTCTTAGAAGATATAGCTATTTTGCAGCCAAGAAGCATTTAGCCACACAAACAAAATATTTTGAAGTTCAAAGATTATCCATTATTTCCCAAGTCTCTCTAATCCTGATGAAATAAATAATCTAGAGGGAGAGGAGGTCTGGGTAGATAGATTGTGGAGAGTGGTTCCTCCTCACCCAGTAATATGACTTGGACCAGTTTCTCAAAGCCTTCACCTCCTTCCAGCACAGGCTCAGCTCAGGCAGCCTGAACACCCTCAGCCAACCTCCACCACCCCCCACCCCACCCCATGATGACTGGCCCCCTGAAAACTTATAACAACAATGGTCCTTTTCAGCTTTTCATTGATGTTTTTCTAATCTAGAAATACCTGTTGGCTTCATCCATTAAACAGTTAGGGCATTCATGAGTCACCCTATTTATTCCCCTTCCTCAATTGGAGGCAAGAGTTTGGTTACCTGAGAGTCATTTTTATCATTTCTTCAAGTAGGGTCTTGAAAAAATGACTTCATTCAAGTGAAAATCAACACAGAAAAATTCACATCCTATTGCACTATTTTGAAAAACACAAGTTCACTTCTGCCCTTGTCGAAACATACTTAGCTGCATTCTTCTGAGTGAAGGAGAAGAGAGGTGGGGTCTTATAGTGGCCACTTTACACATGCCATCCCTATTCTCAGAACAACGAAGTGAGATTGTCCCCATATTAAAGATGAAAAAATGAGACTCAGAGATAGGAAGAAAGTTACCTAAGGTCACACATTTCAGCAGCAGAATTTGTCTGCCTGACCTCAAGGCCCATGAAATTTCCATTATAAAGGAGTACCCCAAGAAGTAACAGACATAAAATTCCCAAACCATAAACACTTGTAACATTTACCAGAGAGTTAACATTTAGGAAGAAATGTCATAACCCAAAGAGCAAATATCTACTTCCTTGCATGAAGGAATACTTTAAAAAAAAAGTATTAAAATCCTGGGAAACTTGAGACCTTCCAGTTCAACACTCACAAACTTATTGCTCATCATATTTCCCACTCCTGCTTCCTTATATTAGTTCCTTAATTAACTACATATTAATGTCCAGGGGCCATTATGATTAAATAAAGTGGAAGACATGACTACGGAGAGAAAGGGGAGGAAATTGTAAGTGCCAAGATTCAGGGCTTGAGCTGTCATCACTCACCAGCATGTTTTCTTCTGAAGTCAATACGTTGTTCCATTTCAAACATGCTTAAAGAAAACAAAAATTGATTTATTTTCAATGCAGAACTACTTATCAAATGGCAATGATCACTGCCTGGTAAAACACAGGCTGAAATTATGCCATGCAATGCTTAGTCATTCTGTTGATGGGACTAATAGTTCTTCCCCATTTTTCTCACTCCCTTGTTCTACTCCCTCCCTGTGTTTCTCCTTATTCTTTCTATAATATTGTCCAATAAGACTTAGCAACCTAGGAGGCATCCTGTTGGTGTGGTCAGTTCTAAAGACTCCAGAGAAAGCCCACATCTACCCAGCACCTCCCTTTCATTCATTCACCCACCAGGGGCCAAGACTAATTAGATCAGCCTGCTCATTTTGAGCTGATAATTGATTTAAATAGGTTGCTCATTTAAAATAGAAGAAAAGCCTGCTAAACATTTGGTGCTTGGATTTTTTTTTCTTTCCCTGCAACTTTCAATTGCTTGTGCAATGTAGCATAAAATGTAGAGGTCTCCCTTTTCTTTTCTTTTGCTTTTTTTAAAGGGGCCATAAAATTAATTACAATAAGTAGGCAATGGGCTGGGGCAGGGGGTTAACTGATGGCTCTAATGAGCAGCCGAGCTTTGGGAAAGCTGGCCCACTCATGCTGTTTGTTGGCTGTAAGGGTGCTGTGGCTTCCAAGAGGAGTGTGGCTTTAAAAAGTCCTTAGTACTGATTCTGTCTTCATGGCAACCAAAGCAACTCTGCTAAGCTTCAAACAAAAGGATTCTTCCTTTCCTAAGGTAGGGATATTCTGGGACTGTTTCCTTACAATTAAGCAAGAAAAGACTTTCAAGAGTTCATTCCATGATATCTACTCTCTACCCTGCCCCAGGTTTTTACGCAATTTGTGACTGGGAAAGTTAAGTGAAGACTTGGCCCCACTCTATATTCTAAAGACCTTTCCCTTCTCAAAGGGTCTTTCATGACCTGTCCTGCACTATATTGATTTATTTCAAGTGTGGATCAAAAAAGTTTAGACTAGACTTCTCTTTGGAAACTAAATCGTCCTGCTAGTTTATACTATTCAGCTGACTGTATCCCTTTCACACAATGAAAAGAGCTTTTGTCTACAGCCTGGAGGGCAAGAGGTGGAAGCCACACTTGTAATTTGCTGTGTAAAAAAATATTTTTTGCAGTGTTTCCTATTGCTGGAAGATGGAAGTGCAGGGCCTGGTGAGGGGTGCTGAGGTACATTGCAAAATTTTTAAAGGCAAATAATATACTGTAAATAGAAAAGTTACCTCCAAACTGCATGTGCACTATTTCAGATCTCTGTACGTGCCAACTCTGCAAAACAACATGATTCAGGTGAGAAGTAGAAGCTTTGGAGTCAGACAGACACACCTGGGTTTCTACCCTGATTCAGTCTTATAGAAGCTCTGAGCAGTCACTCACTCTCTAAAACTCAGTTCCTTTACCTGTAAAATGGAGACACTGAAGTCTATTTTGGAGGCATGTCATAAAGGTTAGAGGTAATGTCAGAGTCTAGCACAGGGCCTACCTCTAATAAACACACAAGAAATAGTAACTGTGATGCAAACTTGGTTTCCTAATAACCAAGAAGGGCAACTCATCTCTGTTTTGTTGTCTGACGCTGGGCAGTTAGGGAGAAGGTAAGCAGTTTATTTCATACAGGGTCAGCCTAAAGTGTGTGTGACCTGGGTGGTGGTACAGGGTGTCATACTGAGAAGGACACGCTGCTGCTCTCTTGAAATTCTTAATTTTTGAGTAGGTAGCCCTGTGTCTTCATATTGCACTGGGTCCCACAAAGTATGTGGCTCATCCTGGTGACACATTCGGCCTCTGTGAGTGCTGTGAGGCCTTGGAGAACCTACTTATATGAGGTCATGTCTGTGTTGGTGGCACAATGCTTTCATATTTATAAATCACATTCTTTCTGCCTCTTCCACAAATTAGAACCAGAGGTGTAGCCTTTCAGTTCCTGTAGGCCCAGGGACTGACTATCAGGAAAAACTATTCAAGAGCACATGCTAGTGGCAGAAGGTCAGAATGGCACCTCTGCAGTCCCTATCAGACACACTGAGAAAGCTCACGTCTCTTAGGTAGGTGATGGAGTGTGGAGCTAGGAGATGATAACTGCACAGAGCATCTCTGTGTTGATTCAGCATTCAGGTGGCAGATCATTTTCACCATTAATGACATACAAATTTAATCCCAGGTAATTTTTTTCAAGGCAACCAGTTGTGAAATATATTGAGAAAACATTGCCAATTTCCAGTTCTAATGACAGAGGCACTTGAAAGTAAATAAGATGAATATTTATGGAATACCTGATTGCCTAAATGAGTTCCCTAAGGTATGAATAATTGAACGTGTGTATGCTAATTAATTGAGAAAAGCCAGTAGGTAACTCCTTTTTATTTAAGTTGGCCTCATTTTATTTCATTACTTAGAATTATTATGGTTTTCAGTTATTTCCTATGCTTCAGTAAAGTTTAGCATCATTGAGAGAATTTTTAATATACATCATGATTTTGAATTTCAATAATTGTATAAACCAAGATAGACTAAGTAAAAATGGTTTTTAGAACATAGTTATTTGGATTTGCCTAACAGAAATTATTGTTCATTGGTGCCCACTGCTGGCTTGTCTTTTATGTAGACCTGTTCTATTTAATCCTCACAGCAACTATATGAGGTTAGATAACAGACAGCAATCTCCATTTTATAGGTAAAGAAACTGAGACTAATACAGTTAAGTGAGCTGCTCAAGGTCATATGGCGGTAAGTATTGGAACCCAGATTAGAATCTGGCCTGCTTACAAGGCGCAAGTCTTTCTAGAAAGGAAACCTGATCTTTTACCTGGAATAAAGTATTTGAAAAACACAGTCTTTTCCTCATGGTGTTGCAGATCTGCCCCACCAGAATGTCAACCTGGCATTTGTCATCCTTCCCAAATGATGACAGTCAAACCCAGTTGATGAAACAATTTTTTTAAAGTCTGTGCCTTTTAAATAGATTTTATTTTTCACAGCAGTTTTAGGTTAACAGAAAAACCAAAAGTACATAGAATTTTCATATACTGCCCCACTTTTCCTCACCCAGTTTCCCCTATTATTAACATGTTGCATTCCTGTGGCAATTTTGTTATAATTGGCAAACCACTATTGATACATTATTATTAAGTAAAGTCCAGAGTTTAGATTTCACTCTTTGCGTTGTACATCCTGTGGGTTTTGACAAATGCATGCCATGTATCCACTATTAGGGTATCATACAGAATCACTATGCTCTAAAAATGTGTTCTGCTCCACCTATTCATTTCTCCACCGAGCTTCCCTCTCTCTCCCATCTGAAACCCTTGCAACCACAGATCTTTCTATTGTCTCTATAGTTCTACCTTTTCCGCAATGTCATATAGTTGGAGTCATATAATATGCAGGCTTTTCAGATTGTCTTCTTTCACTTGCAAAAATGCATTTAAGTTTTCTCTTTTTATTTTGTGGCTCAATAGCTCATTTTTATCATGTAATAATATTTCATTGTATTAATTACCATAGAGTATGCATTCACATATTGAGGAACATCTTGGTTGCTTCCAAGTTTGAGCAATAAATAAATAAAGCTGCTACAAACATTCATGCACATGTTTTTGTGTGGATATAAGTTTTTATCTCATTTTAGTAAACACCTAGGAGCATGATTTCTGGATCATATAATAAGCCTGTGTTTAGTTTTATGAAAAACTGTTTTCCAGAGTGGCCATACTATTTTGCATTTCCACCAGCAATGAATAAGGGTTTCTCACATCATTCACTAGTATTTCATGTCATTCTAGTACCTCAGTAGTAGTACTTCATTGTGGTTTCAACAAACCATTTATTTGTGTTCAACTAGGAGTAAGCCGTGATCTCCAAAGCAGCATGTGTGCACTCCATCATGTGGACAAGATAATCCACTGGAATACATGTGAAAAAAATGGCATCCACTATTTTTATTCATTCATTAAATAACTTTCTATGCTTGGTGTATATTCCTAATGTATAGAATATATTATTACCATAGAAATTGTGCATATTTTACAAATAAAAATATTTATCTGATTAAGATTCATGTCCTCCCATTTTTGAAATTGACAAAAGTTTTCCATCAAAATAAGACCCCACTACCATCAAATACCCCAGATCTATAAACACATCAAAACCAGAGACCTAATGTTTTCTACAATAAGTGAAGCTTGATTTCCATTAAGTATTGAAATTAATGTTTAAAAGCATGAATTATGCCTAATATGAAGTTTATCCATGCTATTCTGAACTGTATATATCTACTAGAGTGACAGACATATTGAGTGTTTTCCCAGAGATGGAGTTGTCTGAATCCATCTGCAGAAAGAATACATATAGGTATGTATTAGTGAGTGGCCTTAGCTTTGCAAAATATTTTCGCCTATACCACTTCACTTCACACATTAACACAATGACTATGCTGTTTTAGACTTCATTCCAAAGTCAGTTTTTGAGTATGGCTGCAAGGACCAGTGTTAAACTGACAACCCTTATAAAGTTGGTTCTATTGTTATCCTCATTTTATAGATGAGGAAAGTGAATCTTAGAGAATTTAAATAACCTATGAAATGTCCCCTCATTTCATAAATGGCAGAACCATTATTCACACTAGGTTCAGATGCCAGAGCCTGAGCTCTTACCCATTAGCTCAACCTGTCTAAAATCATCTATGTGCTCTATGAGGAGGCCTGTGTCTACATGACCTAGAAAAAACCCTGCCCATTTTAGTAAAAGGAAAATAAAATTGTGGATAGTAGCATCCATGTGGACCTTTGTTTTAAAATGGAAATACATACTTTTTTTCAAATATGTGTTTGCAGTGCAGATGCTAGCAAAAATTCTAATTGCTACACATTCTTTGTATTTGGTGGCAAATACTAAATATTCTCTGTATGTACAAACTAGATCTGAACTAAGAAGAGTATATTTATAAGAACATCACTTGTCACTTCATGATGAGAACTTTTAAAAAACACCAAAAAACAAATTGATATAACCAATAGAAGAAGAAATGTAAGTATGGAAATTATTAATGGTCCTGGTCCTTTAAAATACAATACTGAAAAAGATTATCTTCAGTGTGACAACCAGAACCCCAGAATGCTTTAAGAACAAAAATCAAAAACCTTAAGTAGAATTTTTCCTCCCTTCTCCCTTAATTCTTTTCCTCTTTCTTTCCTTCCCTTCTCTCCCCTTTCTTCTAAAATAAGAAAGGTTAGTAAGGATTAAATAAATAGAATAATCATTTCTAGAACAATTGTTTAACAGCTTTGAAGAAAGTCAAAGAGAAAGATACTTTTTTAAAGTACAGGAGAACATTTTTTCCCCTGAAATATGTAGCTGATAGCAGAGCTAGTCAGTATTTTAGATTTACCTACTCTAGAAAACTCAGTGAAGCAAGGTGATGGTGTGATCAGTATGGTTTCTAATAATTTAGTATTTTCTAGTATCTCTCCTCTGTGTAGTCTCTTTAGAGGCCTGCTGTTTTGGCCAACAGAATATGGGGTGAGTGACGAATTTATTCCCTAGGTCTCAGTAGGCATTGAAACTTCTTCCATAATCTTTTGGATCTTTTGCTTTGAGGGAAAACAGTCACTATGCTATTAGGAGACTCAAAATCCCTGTGTAAAAGCCCACATGCTAAGGAGCTGAGGCCTCCTCTCAATAACCAATACCAACCTGTCAGCCATGTGAGTGAGCTACCATGGAAGTAGAGCCTTCAGCTCCAGTCAAGCCTTCAGATGAATACAACCCCAGTTGACAGCTGATCTCAACCTCATGAGGAATCCCAAGGCAGAACAACACAAGCTGCTCCTGAATTTCTAACCCACCAAAACTCTGAGAAATAATAAATAAATATTGTTGTTTTAAGTTACTAAACATTAAGGTGATTTTTTTATGCAGCAGTAGACAACTACTTCTCCTGGTACACTTAATTTAAAGTGTACCAGGTCAGAAATTCAAAGGATCTGAGGCTTCCACTAAGCTAATGAGGTTCAGATTACTTAGCAAAAGGCTGTTTGGTGGGAGACATAAGGCATACACATATGAAACTGACCATAGACCAAAAAAGTAAAGTCAGGGGTACCCTGAAGACTAGAAGTCTAAAACACTTGAGATCAAAAATTACATGTCAACATGAAATCAACAATCAAAAAATGCCTGAACTAAAAAATAAGTGACTAAATTAGTTGGGGGAGAAGATGGCGGCGTGGTAGGATGCAGCAGATTCTACTCTCCCACAACCAGGGGAAAAAAAATCTGAGTCATTTTAGGTAGGTACAGAGCAAAGAGCCAACATTATCACGCCATAAATGAAAATAGGAGATCGCAAATTGTAGCAGATTGAAAAACCCAAAGAGAGAGCGTGGTTTGGTGAAAGTCTCGGAAACCACAGCATTGAAAAAGGAAAAGGCGCAGGCGCTCCGCGGGACCGGTGCAGCCCAGGCCCCAGAGGTAGGAGAAGTGAGTGCCCCTCGGGACCCAGAGACTGCGCACCCGTGGACCCGGAAAAGCCCAGGCACTCCCCGGGACCCGTGAGGCCCAGGCCCCGGAGGTAGGAGAAGTGAGCGCCCCTCGGGACCCAGAGACTGCGCACCCGTGGACCCGGAAAAGCCAGGCACTCCCCGGGACCTGTGAGGCCCAGGTCCCTCAGGTAGGAGAAGTGAGCGCCCCTCGGGACCCAGAGACTGCGCACC
>JAPYXV010001842.1:0-13706 GCA_028533065.1 Trachops cirrhosus | reverse complement strand
TGGCAGCTATCACTCAGTGTCTCTGATATCCACGCCCTTCCTTCCATAGAAATAGACTTTTTAACTGGGCACTTCCTACTCAGCTAAAGACTACATTTCCCAGCTTCCCTTGCAGCTAGGTGTAGCTGTGGGACTGGTCCCAGCCAATGGGCTATGAGTGGAAGTGGAATGGGCTATGAATGGGTCTCTGGGTTGAGGTATTAAAAGGCTGGGGTATAGAGCAAAGCCGTAGGATACAGAGTTGGTATACAAAAGTCGGCCCCTTTCCTTCTACCGGCAAGGAACCCGTGGAGTTCCTGAGCTGTCTGGATGTGAGATTTAAGTCCTAGAATGAACCTACAACTAAATTTTTTAAAAGTTTAGGAAATTAAAGCTCAGGAAATTAAACACAATACCATTTACATTAGCACCCTCGAATACAAAATACGTAGGCATAAATCTAACAAAATAAGTGCAAGACCTCTCTGACGAAACCTACAAAACTCTGAAGAACGAAATCAAAGACCTAAACGGACGGAGGGGTAGCCCACGTTCGTGGACGGGGAGACTCAGTATTGCCAAGAGGCCAGTTCTCGCCAACTCATTGAGAAATTCGCTGCCGTCCTGACCGCACTCTCAGCAAGTCATTTTGTGGATATCGGCAAACCGATTGTAAAGTTACAGGAAGAGGCAAAAGACCCAGAATGGCCGCCTGGATGTCGTAGGAGAAGAACACAGATGGAGGACGGGCGTCTCCCAGCTTCAGGGTTCGCCGAGAAGCCACCTGCAGAGTAGCGCCCCCGCTGGGAGTGAGCCTTAGCTGTGATTTATAATCACCCCTGACGGTTACGGTTACGGCGGGACCACTGCACCACTCTGCACGGCACTGCTCTCCCTTCCCGCTGGCCTTGCCTGCCCCACCCTAGCATCTGCCTCCTGACGCCGCCCTGGGTCGCCCAGTGCCCTGCCCCAGCCGCCCGCCCCCAGGCTCCCTGCAGGCATCCTAAATTCACTGGCCTGGCCTTCCAAGACCCTCTTTGCCCAGGTCACCTTCCTTTCCCTTATCTCCACTCCTCCCCGTAAAACTCCCTCTTATACCTTCACACCCTCTTTTTCTGCCCTCCGCATCAGCTGCCCTTGGCAATAATGTCCCCTGCCCTCAAATGCCTCACACTTGGCCTTCAACGTAAGACCCAAATGCAGCCTCGGCCCTTCCCAAGCCCCCTCTGCTCAGCTGGGAGCCACAGCCTCCTTCTCCGGCCGTGCCACACACGTTGCTTTACTGTGAGGTTGTTTCACATAGAGCGACTGCTTCATCCCCTCCCGCCACCAGCCTGGCCCCCCTCAGAGCTCACAGATGCGGGGCCGGTGGGGGGGGTCCTAAGGGAGACTTCTCTCTGGAAGGTCTCTGCAGGTAGGAACCCTAACCCTAACCCTTGGCCTGATGTAGAATTGGGATGCAGGGGGGTGGGGGTCTGTCTGCAAAGGCAGCTCTTTGGAAATCATGGAAACGCAGTGAGGCTGGCCTTCCAGCTCCTTCCAGGAAGGTGCCTCAGGCTCGAGGGGACCTTGGGAGATGGTGGCTTGGGCACTTGTCACTGCGGTTGTTCTGTGTGCCCTGGAACTCTGATTTGCAATGCACAAAACCTCCTCAAAAGGACACGGACAGCAAAATTAGAGGGAGGCAGCTGAGGAGCTCGGCGGAATGGGGAAAATGAGCGTGCTCGCCGTGGTAGAGTGCGTGCATCCCGCCCCCGGCCCTGATTAAGGGGCCCTGGGTTTGCGGGGGCGTTCCGTAAGAGGCCTCTGATTGGGAGACAGTTCTGTGGCTTTGGCCTGTAATTTGGATTCAGGGATCAGGCACAGTTAATGTGATAAACCTACAAACCTCCGCCTGTGACCAGACGTGGAGGACGGCCCCCACCGGCGGCCACCAAAGCTGGCAGTGCAAATGCTCGGCTCCTCAGCCGGGTCTCCTGGGGCCATGGAGACCGGCCCTCTCACGGCTGTCTCTGGCCATTTGGAAATGCAGCCCGCTGGCCTTGTCTGCCACCTGGTTCTCAGTGCCCACAGCTCCAGGCAGGGTTGTCACACGTCAGTGCTGGTGGCCATCCGTGTCCTGGCTGGCGAGGTCTGGGGGGCAGGCGGGGAGGCAGCCTTACGCCACCCTGGGTCCCGGCACGCAGTAGGGGCTTTGTACAGACACGCTGCACCCAAGAATGAAGGCGTGCATGGCATGAAGGGTTAAAAGACCTGTCGTTGACTTGGAGACCCCCTACAGGCCATCCAGGACGAAGGGGTGTCCCCAGGGGTCTTTCTGGTGGCCGGGGTCCTGGGAATGTCACCAGGAACACACACACACGGGTTCTTTATGGCTAGGGTCCACTTTGGTGTATTCCTCTTGCTTCCTAAATCGCCCAGCTCAGGCTGCTGGGAAGACGCTCAGTGTGTGTGCAGGTGTGTTCACGTGTCCTGGGAGAACGGGGAGGGCGGGAGAGGAGCGGCTGGACGGGCGAGGGAGGGGTGCAGTGACAGGCGGGTGGGGGTGGGGAGGAGCGTGGGTACCCATAGCCGCCGGTCCTCGCCAGAGTCCCCCCTGCCTGCGTGCACCACCACTGTCCTTGTGAACGTGGGGCACCCTTTGGCGCCCATATATCGTCTTCAAGGCTCTGGTGTATTTTTCTTTCTTTGGTGCGACCCTCTCCCCTCCCCGTGACCAGAGGGGGGTGGTGAGTCTCTTCCCTCTTCACTCGGTGGGGGAAGACTGTTAGTTTTCAAACAGCGATGCTTCCCAGGACATGGAAGTCCCACAGACCAGCAGAAGGCGAGAGTGGGAAGGACACGAGTGAGCTAAAACAGCACATGGGTCTGATCCCACCTGGAGCGCAGATCGGATTGGGGGTCAGGCGGTGGAGCCCCGGCCTCAGCCGGGGACCAGGCTCCCCCTCACCCTCCCTGTCTAGAGGTTAAGAAGGCACCCGACTTCGAGCCCTCTGCGTGCTTTCCGGTTCGACGTCAGCTGGACCTGCGATTTTGGATAGCATCTCTGGGTGGGATGATAAAGCAGTCCCGTCGGTTTTCTCAGTTAAACGGGGACCCCTGAGCCACGGCCAGGGGCGCAGTGGGACTCGAGGCGGAGTCACGGGGCTCTTCCTGTCCCTCTCCCTGCGCAGCGACTTCTTCAGGAAGAAGTCCCGGTAGCCCGCGTGTCTGCCCCGCAGGCGGGAGGGATCCTCCCTGTTGGGATTCTCGCTAGATACAGCTGATTGGATAAGGGTTCCCAGGCTGGGGACACTCCGTAGTAGCTCTGGGCTTTCACTTTTCTGAAGAACAGTTTTGTACGAAATGCTTCTCCTGCTCTCACTCCGATTTCCCGGTGGCCTAGAGCTCTGGGAGAGGTGATACTGTTATCACAGGAACAGATCCCGGGTCAGGGGAGCGGGGTCAGTGCGCACGCTTGGGCGGCGCGCAGGGCGCCTCGGCACAGGCCCCGAGCGGGCCCGCGTGCGGGAACACGCTCCGTCGCGAACAGCACGCGTGGTGTGCCGTGGCTGTGACATCTTTCGGCCGGGCTCCGGAAATATCACCACTTGGGAAACACGGCCTCAGAACATATTTTGCTAATGTGATGTTAAAGGGTATAAATAGCTTGTCTTTTCCCCTCAGTAAGACGAAAAAGGCTGTCGGAAGGAAGCCTTGCCAGACCAAGCCAGATTCTGGCAGGCCCCTCTGGCCGGCAGAGGGGCAAGGTGCAGTTTTTCTGATTCCACACGCACCTCCCCACCCCCTCCAGGGTCTTCTTTTGTTTCTCCCAGCTGGATCGGGTGGGGGGGGCGGAGAGGGGGCGGGTAACGGGGCTTTCGAGCTGTGCGAAGTTTATTCCCGTGATTGCTGACGAAGGCGCTTTGCAGTTTTCCACGTGGCTGTTTGTTATCTGACTTTTCTGGTGGATAAACGGTATTTTCTTCTTCTCTGATCAGTCATGGCATTGAAACTGGACACGAATCTGGTATTTAAAAAAATTTTTTTTAAGATTTTATTTCTTTATTTTTAGAGAGAGGAAAAAAGAGGAAGAAAGAGAGAGAGACATTGATGTCAGAGAGAAACTTCAGTTGATTGCCTCTCCTGCGCCCCCAACCAGAGACCTGGCCTGCAGCCCAGGCATGTGCCCTGACTGGGAATTGAACCGACGACCCTTTGGTTTGCAGGCCGCCCTCAATCCACTGAGCAACGCCAGCCAGGATGCATTTTCTTTTTAATGTGTGCGCACCCATGTACTCATGGATGCAAAAGCACACGTGTGCATAGGCACACATGGGTGTACACGCCCACATGCATTTTTCAATGGATGTACTGGAATTTCACAATTGATCGAATCCCTACAAGTACTAATAAGACACTTCCGTGTTTCCTAAGTGTGACGGTGCTCGGGGAGCCCGGCTCTCAACCGAAAAGCCCTGATTCACAGCCGATTTCTGTGGTGCAAACGCTCCCGCCCAGGCTGATGTTGGGGTGTTTCTGGGGCTGAACTGTTGGTTCTTGTCCACCGGCCGGAGCCAGCTGGTGGTCTTTGTTATCTTTCTCCTTCCCTTTTTTCTCCTATTGAGGTCTTATCAGGGCCTTGGGGTGTCCTGTGCCCCTGAGTGCATGGACACTCCATGATTTGACCTTTTAAGTGCTATTAAAATCTCTTATTTTACTTGCATTTGATAGAGGCGTGATATTTGTGTAAGACGCTGCTGCAAGACCTCTTTCCCGGGTTCCCTGTCTTCCAGAATGAATTTGCTGACAGTTTGGGGGGCTCTCTGAGGTGGATCATCACGACTAAAGCACAACTGGTATTCTTCTGCCTCACTTACATGTTATTTCGTTGCCGTATGAGGTGACTTTCCCCGGTATCTCGAGTTTCGGATTGAAACGGGAGCGGTCGCCGGATGGGGCACACCGCAGGGTGATTCGGTTTCAATGTCGGTGACTCTTCACCAGCCAGCATTGGCGTCTGGGTGTAGATCCACGATTTTCATGATGTGTAGAATAAACCCTGCCCCGTGAATGTTTAAATAGCGAATCACCACTGATTGATTTTCGGTTGCCGTAGACGCTTTTACTCTCGGAGAGCCTCTGGTTGCCCTGTGCGTTTTTAAGCTGACGTTTTGTGGAGAACTGATTTTTGATAGCGGAGAGAGTCCCCCGCACGCACCTCCCGCAGTTTCCCCTGTGAGCATCTCGCGCCACCGTGGTGCCATCCCCACAGCTGCACGAGTGACATCGGTCCGGTCCGCTGCTGCTAACGAAGGCCAGGCAGCCCTGGGTCCTGCTCCTTCTCCGCCCTGCGCTCGGGGTTCGAGCTCCGTGTCCAGGACCGAGGCTGGACTCTGCGACTTTGCTCCTCTTTCCGGTCGGGGCCACACTTTCTGCGTCGCACTTGTGTCGGGCACCCCGTTGCGCGTGTTTTATTAAATGGAAGAATTAGTTAGTCCTTGGAGGGTCCGAACTTTCCGTGGTCTGGGCAGGTGGGCAGGAGCATGTGGAAGGTTAATGCGCTGAGCACGTGCGTTCTCGCCATCCTGACAGAGCCCGAGGAGTGAGTCGCTCGCTCTCCTTCCGCAGGTCCAGCGAGTCCTGGGGACGGGCCCTTCCCGCAGCCCCGGGTGGGGGCGGGGGATCATTAGCTCTGGTTTTAGAAAAGTGAGGACACAGCCAAGGGCCAGGGGATGCTCAGGTTTGCGTCCCAGGTGGGCCCACCAGCCGAGGCGGGGGCTGCACCTAATTGGGGGGCATTTGGAGAGTGGGATGACCATGCAGTGCCCTCACCATACCCTCTGATGGGGTCGCCCCGGACTCCAGGGTGGGGGGCAGCGGAGGGTTTTGCGGTGGGACCTCCACTTTCAAGTGACCGAGGAGGGCAGCTCCCTGCTGACTCAGATGGACCAAAGACAGGCGGCCTCTCTCCCATCCCGGAATTGTGTGCACCTGCCCGCAGCTCTCTCTCGTGCAACACGAGTAACGCTCGCTGAAATTCACCCCTGAATCCCGATGCCCGTCCAGGCTCAGGGCGTAAGCGCCAGCTCCATGCCGGCCACCCCGGGCTGGTCTGTGCAGCCGGGACACCTTCCGGGTCCCCACACGCCCCGACGGGGCTGCTGTCCGGCACCTGCCTGGCCGAGGGCACACGTGCTGGACATCTCAGCACACACCGAGCGTTTCCGCAACACCTCCGAGGAGTCCCCCCCTCCCGACCACCTCCCCCGCCTCCCCGCCGGCGGGCCCCCCGGCCTGGCCAGATGGGAGCCCCATCCCTCCAGCTACTCGTGCCCCGAGCCTTGCAGTCATCCCTGACCGGCACTGTCCCCTAAAGCCCCAGGCCCAGGTGCCAGCAGGTCCTTCCAACTTGACCTTCCAAGCACGTCTGGGCCTCCCCGCTCCTCAGCAGCTGCTACTTTTCTGTCTGTCTGACCCCACTCATGGGGGTCCCCCCTCAGGGCCCAGTCACTCCCGAAGGCCACACCATCTAACACTGCTAACACCCTCCCTTTGTGGGTTAGGCTCCTCTTCTTTTTTTCTTAAGATTTTATTTATTTACTTTTAGAGAGAGGGGAGGGAGGGAGAAAGAGAGGGAGAGAAACATGATTGTGTGGTTGCCTCTTGTGTGCCCCCTACTGGGGACCTGGCCCACAACCCAGGCATGTGCCCTGACTGGGAATCGAACTGGCGACCCTTTGGTTCACAGGCTGGTGCTTAATCCACTGAGCCACGCCAGCCGGGACTGTGGGTCAGGTTTCAACCTATGAATCTGGGGAACACAAACATTCAGTCCATGGATTCCACTTTAGTCTCAACTGCAATGACCAGAAATGGGACTTCGCTCACCCCACCTCCACATTGTGGGGTTACAGGTGGCGGAGAGACAGGAGACGGGTCCCTGAGTGACCAGAAAGGCGGGCAGCGTTCGGTGTCCCACCCGGGGCCCTCTGCCTCTCTTGGCCGCTTGATTGCCACCGAGCGGCTTCTGCAGGCCCGCCGACGGATCGTAGCAGCGCACCGCAGAAGCCGCCCTTCGGGAGGCTGGCCCACCGTCTGCACGTGGGGAGATGCAGGCCCCCCGCGCAGGGAGAGTCACGGGGCAGGAGCCGCCCATCACGTGGCGAACAGCAGTGTAGGAGGCTCCTCGCTGAGCAAGGTATCGAACAGGAAAGAAAGAAAACACGGCTTGTAAAAGTCTGTTATAAAAACCTCAGCGGAAGTGGTTACGTTCAAACACTACCATTGTTTCTAACTTAATTCAGTAAAATTTTTATTAACTTAATTATTCCCCCCTCTTGTTTTTGTACTCAATAAAAACATCTAAACAACCTTTTCAAACTCCCCAATCAAGTGTTTTGCCCCCACGGGGCAAATTCCACCTGCCCGTGGGAAGCGGCCCCTGCAGGTCGGCGGGCCCAGCACCCCCGCCGCCCTTGGGCAGGGCTGCCCCCGGCCGCGGGTGCGGGGAGGGCCAGCTCAGGCCCTGCCGGCCCTGCTGCCCGAGGGCCCAGGCGGTTTCAGTGTTTAATTGGTGGAGGGCGTGTGTGGTGGAGAGGAGCTCGCGGACACTCCAAGCTTCTTCTTCTTTTTTTAAATATCCTATTTATTTATTTTTAGAAAGAGGGGAAGGGAGGGAGAAAGAGGGAGAGAGAGAAACATCGATGTGAGAGAGAAACATCTGTCCCTTGCCTCTCACACACACCCCATCGGGGGCCGGGCCCACAAGCCAGGCCTGTGCCCTGACCAGGAATCGAACCGGCGACCTTTTGGTTTGCAGGCGATGCCCAACCCTCTGAGCCACACCAGTCAGGGCTCCCGCTTCTTTTTTTGTTGTATCTTATGGTTCCCATAGCTTTGAAGATTTCAGGGTGGGGAGACAGCTCTACCCTCGGGACCCCCTATTTCCAGGCCTGACACCTCGGAGGGGTGGGCGTGCCTGCTGGACCGTCCTGTCTCATTCAGGGACCTTTCTGATGGGCCTGGTCCCTATCCCATCTCTTCTGTGCCCTGTGCCACCGTCCCCCAGCAACCTGGTCAGGCACTCACCTGAGAGCGACTTCCTATTCCTTTCTTCGTCCTGCGCTGGGTCGGGTGGGGCACCGTGTGGAGCTTCCAGGCAGGTGGAGCCGGACTCCTGTAGCCTCGTCACAAAACAATGGACGGTGATCGAGAGGTAGGGGAGAGGACGGTCAGGTTTGGGGCGTAGGGATGTCCCCTCAATCTTGGTTGGAACCAGCAGGAGTGTGAGAGTCCCCGAGGGAAGGTGGGGAGGTGACCTCAAGGAGAGGGCCGGCACCGGGCCAGGGGGCCCTGGGGATGCCCCAGGTTCTCGGGCGGGGCAAACACAACCTCTTCATATTTCCCCCGATTCTGCCGGCGTTGAGGGCAGGGAGTTGACTCCGGTGGTTGCTTCTCCGTCTTGGAGCCGGAAGTGAGAGTTGGACGGTGCGCGTCCTGACGGGAGAATGGGCTCTTACCCGTCCCCGTGCGTGAGGAGGACGGGAAAGCGACTGGTCCTCGCGCGGGGAGGACAGCAGGACACGGTCGCTGCCTTGCTGCGGACCTGCGTTGACGCTCCTGTTCTCCATCGAGGTGCCGCAGCGGGGCCAGCGCCACCCCGACAGTCAACAGATCGTGTGGGGCCGCCGGGCCGTGGGGCGCGGGGAGTGGCAGGCGCCCTCCAGGCCCCTGTAAGAGGCACGCCTGCCCAGAAAGGGGGGGACAAACCCGTGAGCATTTACTGTCGATGCCGTGATTAGGGAGCCCGTGTCGGCGGCAGCGTGCAGGGACGGCCCCTCAAAGGAAAGGGACAGGTCGTTGTCCCTCTTTCCTCCTGTACCGTTAAGAAAGACGTACAACTCTTAATGTTTTTGCATTTGGGGGTGGCGTACGTCATGCTTGGAATTTTCGTTTTACCCAGTTTACTGAGCGGTTTGAAAGGCTCTGGGTTTGAGGAGGACCCAGGGCACGTGGGGGCCCTGCAGTGGGGGGAGGCGGCGGGCAAACGCCCCCACCTCCCGGGACTCGAGGTGCAGCAGACAGGGTGGTGTGGCAGGTGCCTCCCGGGGTGTGTGGGCGTCCTCTCCGGGGGCCTCACCACGGACCTGCAGGCCTCGGCAGCGAAGGCCCGCGTCTCACAACAGGAGCCGCCGGCCGCTTGAAAGCTGCTCACGCCTTGCTCTCGGCTCCAGCAGGGACCAGGGGCCTGGCCACGGGCCACCCAGGGGCCTGGCGCCCGGAGCCGTCCCCAGGCTCCGGCACGCACCAGCTGGCCAGACCTCCCAGGGTGGGTGCCAGCAGGCGTGACAGCCATGCCTGGCGCGATGGACGCGGTCCCTCGCCGGCTGGGTGTGAGCGGATCTGTCAGACACGAGTGAGCGACAGGACCAGGGACCAGGACTCCCGAGTTGCCGCCTCTGGTGCACCTGCTCCTGGCCCTCGACTCACACCTGTGACCTCAGGAGGCTGTGCCTTGCAGTGGGCTGGTGGGAGAGGAAAGAGCTCAAACAGGGTCCCGGAAGGGTGTCTGGGAGAGCTCAGAGCCACCTGGAAAGTGACTTCTTTTCTGTGCGTCCCTCTGAGAAGGGGTCCGGGGCGGTGGGGGGAAGCCAGGCAGCAGGCCTGGCCATCCGCTGCGTCCTGGGGCGAGAATATAGCGGGACTCCTGGCCGTGGGCGGGTGGCGTGGCTGGTGGGGCAGGCGCCCGGAAGGAACCAGGGGAGAAGATCAGGGCCCAGCTGGTCTGGAGGAAGGGTGTGTGGCTGGAGCTGTGGGAGAGGGCGAAATGTGGGGGACCTGCCCCCCCGAGCAGACCCGGGGGGAGGACACCCGGTCCCGAGACGAGGCCAGCCTTCCCCCCGCCGCTCCGGCACTCAGGCTGGGTGCCCAGCCGTTCGGCAGCAGGGGCGAGTAATGGGCCTTCACCGAGGCCCCATTCCTGGCGGCCCCGGCTGCCCCTCAGCGCTAACTGGGGGGGAGGGGGCAGCAATCGGCCGTTTCCCGGAATGGACGCCGCCCTGGACGCGGGGCTGCCTTCTCTGCCCGCAGAGCCCTGCGTTTCTCCAAGGGTCCACAGGGGCCGGCCCCAGGGAGCCGCCACCGGCCTCGGGCCAAGGCCCCCTCAGCTGGGAGACTCGGCACTGAACACCGGACCCCCGAGCTCTGCTCTCGCACCCCCGTCAGCCAGAAGCGGTCGGCCTAAAGGAACTCGGGCACATCCACCTGCAGGCTCCGCTACGGGGCGACCCCCAGCAGAACCGGGGACCCTGTCTTCCTCCCATGCACCCCGGCTGGCGGAGGCACCCCAGCCCTGTCCATGCTGTGGTGCCGCGTCCCTGAAGGTCGGGATGCACGGACTCGGGAGCTGAGGCCGGGGGCAGGAGCAGCGCCTCTTGCCCGCCTGTGTGCCTTGCCCGGGTGTGCACTGCACGGGCCTCTGGCTCCCGGCTCCTCTGAGGGCCTCGGCGCGTGTGTGTTTGTCGCTGGTGCATCGTGATCTGGAAGCGCAAGGAAGCCCACACCCGTGGGCGGGCCCTGTCCAGTGGGGGGTGGCAGCTGACAGACAGGGCGGGGCGGATACCTCCCCCTCTCCAGAGGAAGGTCCGGGGACGCGTTTCCCTCGGTTCCTCCGGGAACACCTTGGAGGAGCCAGTCCCATCCTTGTAGCCGCCCTTCCCCCTCCTGTCCTGCTCACCCTGCCCCCAGGTGACACTCCTCCAGGAGGGACCCACGCTGGCTTCTGTGCCCGCTGTCTGCGGACCCTGGGCTGAAAGGGATGGAGTGTGCCCCGTGCCACGGGGAGCTGGGGCCAGCCTCTAACGGTATTTTTCGTTCCCACTGTGTGCAAGGTGGTCTCGCAGGGCAAGGGACCAGCAGTGAATTGGAGAGCCCGCCCACCCCGCGGATGCTGCGCTCCGCAGGCGGAGATGGATGAGTATCGCAGTGAAATGACGCCAGGTACGACACGGAGAGTGACAGTGAGGGGCGGGCGGGCCAGGGAGCAGCCAGAGCGCAGTGCGGGGGCATCGGGGCATCTGTGTGGAGCTCTGCATGAGGCGAAGGGGGGGACAGGGCCCGCCAGGGCTGAGAGGGGACAGCCAGAGGGCGGTGAACGCCACTCTCGGGCCAGCCCATACAGTGATTACAAGTGAAACTTATTCGACTTCACCCAGTCCCCCTGAGAAAATGGCTCAGCAGGTCACGCAGCAGCGGCCTGCCCCCCGGGAGCCCGGGAGCATCAGACCACGCACGACCCTCCATCCATTTTCCTCGCCCAGCAGACAGGATCTGGGCAAAAACAGGACAAAACGAGCAAACAAAAACGCCAAACAAAAAACCACGTCTCCAAGAGGGCAGAGCAAAAGGCAAGCCAACACCGTGTGTGTCCCCAGCCCCGTATTACAGACCCGATGCGGCTGCCGTCAGGCGAGTCCTCCCACTTTATGACGCTAGGACAGAACAAATACGAGATGAGGAGCCCGAGACGTCCCCGTGGCGGGGACCGCTGTGGTGTTGAGCAACCCAGGCCGGGTGTGCTGGGCGCCGCTGTCACCCCTGAAAGGACACCGGAGCCGTGGGGAAGGGCGCCCAGCAGACTTCGAAGGGCACTTTCCTCCTTGGAGACTGTGTGGCTAAGGAGTGTGTTCCGAGCTCACGGCTTCTGACCTGGGGCGTCAGTGGCCACGGGCACCGAAGGAGCTGGGCACCTTGAAAGCAGGTGTCAGGGACAGAGGGACCCCGCAGGGGCCACTGTTGCTGGAAGGGACGAGGTTCAGACATGCCGCGGCAGACAGGAAAGCATCCGATTGGACCCTGTGATAACGCTCTGAGTTGGCGGTCTGTCGTTTTCACCCGAGGGTCTCCAAACGCTTGCTTGCAAGCATTAATTAGGATTCAGAACGTGATCTGAGGCAGCGGTGTAATTAGACCCATTTCTTAGCTGGGTCATGTGAGGCCCATTAAGACGCACCCGCAGCCGCGGCCTCGGGCTTTTCCACCGCCAGCTGCAGCTTGCCCAGTGTGTTTTAATGTCTCCAAACCAGAGAGGGTCCGGAAAATGTAAGCAAATCTACTCCGAACACAGTTACTTAACGAATTCTTGGGCAAACCCTCAGTGGCTCCCTGGGACCAGCGAGCTATCAGCCAGCCAAGGTATTTTTTACAGGCCTTCAGGGACGGTCGCCCAGAAATATCCCGGGGCGGGAGGCTGGTGCCAAGTGCCCCTTTCCCAGGGCCTGACCCGGACCCCCGCCCCCGCCCCTGCCGCCCCCTGCGGGCGCACGGGAGCCCCAGGTACGCTGCTAGTTTCCCGTCCCTCTGCGTGGAGGCTATAAGATGTCTTTTCATCTTAAGTTACATAAGTATCCAGCACATAGGACTGTCATTACAAAGGCAGCCACACTGGGGGAACAAAATGAAAAAGGCCTCGTTTCTCCTGCATATCTGCACCAAACCGTTTTGATGTCTTTTAAGGGACTCCTAAGAGGGAGGAAAATGGCACAAAAGTCCTTTTAAAAAAATGCGACCTGGCTGTGGCTAATGTTGGGTCTGGCGAGAAGTCTATTGTCCACGCGGCCGGGGCCGATCATAATCCATCGGGGATATTTGCATTTGCTTCCCTCGGCCGCCAGGCAGCTTATGCAAAGCAGCCCGAGGGACTCTCGGCGGCGGTGGGGGCAGGGCGACGCCTGCCCTCCCCCCTTTCCGAGCCGCGCCCGGACAATGGGGAGCACCGCAGCGGCCTCCGCCAGTTCTGGGTGCGTTCTCCCCGCTTCTTCGGGGAGACAAACGGGCAGCTTCCCTGTCAGGGAGATTCGTCGGTGACCGAGGGACACGTGTGGCGAGAGTGGGTCCCCCGTAATGCCCCCCGTGTCATGAAGGGCCTCATTCACCGAGGTGCCCCACGGCCCTCCACCCTTCCACATTCTTTCCTCTCGACCGACTCTCAAAAGATCCATGTCGGTGAGGAAGAAACCCCCCCGCATCTTGGAGGAAGGCTGCCGATTTGGACACGGAGATACCTTGTCTGGCGAGCTGATAGCTCTCGCCCAGTGCTATCGGACAATTGATCTGCCCGGCGAGGGGACCTGCAGCAGCCTCGCTCCTGAGGGGGATCTCGGGGCCCAGCAATCAAACAGATCAGGCCCCCCCCACCCCAGCCCGGGAACCCGGACCTCCGCCTTGGTGCTCGGTTTCATCTGTAATCTTTTGGGCGAGGTGTGTCCCGTCAACGACTTCCCAGGAAGCTTTCAGCTGCTTGGGAAGAAATTTAAGTTCCCAGCCTCTGTCCCCAGGGCCCTCAGAATGGAGCTGGTGTTTGCGACCCGGCCAGGATCTCGTTCTGAGCTGGGCCAGTTCTCGACGGCGTCTGGGGTGCCCCTGAACTTGGTCTGCTGGGGAAGAGGGAGGTGGTCCACTTTGGGGAGTCGAGGAATTCAATCCAAGCCCGCTTGTAACATGACAATCAGACACCAGAGACCGAGAATTCACGAGGTCCTGTTTGGGACACAAAGGAGAATAAGTTAAAAAGCAACACGATCACCGGGAGGGGCGGGAATCTGTGATTTTCGTGAGGCCTTCCTGGTGAGGAAGAGGAGGGTGAGGGGTCTGCTCGGGCCACCACAGAATTCCACGGGCTGAGGGACTGAGCAGAAGGCACTCAGTGTCCAGTCCTGGAGACTGGAAGTTCAAGGTCAAGGGGTCGG
>JAPYXV010001841.1:0-13707 GCA_028533065.1 Trachops cirrhosus | reverse complement strand
GCTCAGAACGACCCTGCTGGCGCCAGCAAAGGGGTGGCAGGGGGACCGAGTCTGGCAGCCCTTCCCCCGAGTCTGGCAGCTGTGGGACGAGTGCGCAGCATCTCACCACTGCGGCGGGTACGGTGGGCACACCGGAACCCCTTTGCAGAGGAACCCCTTTACACCGGCACCCCTTTGCAGAGGAACCCCTTTACACCAGAACTCCTTTGCAGAGGAACCCCTTTGCGGAGGAACCCCTTTACACTGGAACCCCTTTGCGGAGGAACCCCTTTACATCGGGACCCCTTTGCAGAGGAGGGCTGGCCAGGGGCACAAGTTAGCAGGCAACTTTCATTCCTTGGTTCACTTAAGGAGTATCTGTGGAGCATCTACTGTGTGCCAGTCACTGTGTAGCTGGGACAGGGCAGGAAACAGATCCTGGGTGGCCTGCCTGGCAGGGCTCACACCCCAGTAACAGACTCCACGGGGGCTCCCACCTGCACTGCAAGTCAGGGCACAGGCGGGCTGTTGGGAAGGAAGGAGGCGGGCAGCAGACCGGAGCGCGGTGCAGAGGCACTCGCTGGGAGGACAGGTTGGACTCAAGCCCCAGGGCGGCGTGGGCCAGCTCCTTTGATAAAGGGCCGGGTGGTCCGTAGTCTCTGCTTTGCCGGCCACACGGTCTCGGTCGCACTGCTCAACCCCAGCACCGTGCAAGCAGACACAGACACCCTGCACATACACGAGTGTGGGGTGGCCCGAGAGCCTGAGGGTGCCAACCCTCCCCTGAGGTCACGGTGCCCTGGGTCCCACCTCTGGGCCAGGACTGGAAGGGTGCCTCCCTCTCCCCCGCCCCGGGGGACAGGCCAGTGTCGCCACAAAGGAGGCTCAGCCTGGTGGACGCAGCAGCAGTCCCCAGGCAGGTCCAGAACCAGGTGTGTCACATCCCTGGGTGGAGCCTTGTCCTGTCCCAACATTGGTGAGGGTGTCCAGGTGAGCCCAGTGGAGTCTCGGAGACGGGCTGTTCTCCGCTCCGAGCTCGCTCCCGCTCTGAGCGCGCTCCCGCGATCGGGCTGTGAGCGTCTTCCCCCTCCCGGCACCATAGTGCAGTCAGTCAGGAGGCTGGACGTGCAGCCGCTTGGCCAGGGTTTCAGGCCATCGTGGGGGACACAGTCCCAGCGAGGGGGCGCAGGTCAAGAAGGGAGGGCCTCTGGCACGTGCGGCAACGGGAAGCCGTGTCCCCGCGCAGGTGCGACGAGAGCTGTCTGAGCTGCGAAGGCTCCAGCAGGAACTGCAGCCGGTGTAAGACGGGCTACACGCAGCTGGGGACCTCGTGCGTCGCCAACCACACCTGCAGCAACGGTGAGCTCCAGCTGCGTGACGGGTGCGCTGCGTCTGGTCAGAAGGGGAAGGGAAGGAAAACGCGGGAAGGCAGCCCTGCCCCGCCTGCGGCTGACCATCCCGGGTCCCCTCTGGCCTTCCTCCCTTCCCGTGAGGCCTCTCACATTGATCAGACACACATCACGGCCACAACCCAGCTGCTGCAGGACGGTTTGTTGAGCGACTCTTAAAAATGATTTTGTTTTTGTGCTGTCTCCGCTCTCAAGCCATCACCCCCAGGTGGCCTGTGTGTTGTGACTTCCGTTAGGAGAGGCCTGATTTTGGGGGTCGAATCAGGAGGCCTGAAGGGTCTCTGCCTCACAGAGCCCACGGATCCCCCAGGGAAGGCCCGTATCTGTGCAGTGGGGAAGTCCCGCTTCTCTCAGTGGACTGGGAGAGGAGGGTGGGGTGTGAAAACAGGAGCTCAGAGGAGACCACGGACCAATCAGGGGAGTCCTGCCACGGCCCAGAAGCTCCCTCTGTAGGGGTCACGTGCTCAGGTTACGTGTCCAGCCCAGGAAAGTGAGGTGGCCACAGGAGGCTCTCTGGGTCCCACGAAGGGCAACGCATTCTCAAAAGCCAAGGGGTGGGCTGCTCTGCATGGCTCTGCTCTGTCCCTGCCCCTTCTAGGCTCCCCCCAACCCACCCCCGCCCCCATCTCCCTGGTTGGCCCTGCTGTCTGGACAGAGGCTCACTGAGGCTGAGCTGGCACAACCCAGGGGTGGTGCTCACGGGCCAGCTACCCCCCTCCCCCACCCCGTCCCCGTCCCCGTCCCCTCTATCGTCCTCTGTCTTCCAGATTTAGCAGGAGCCCCTGTGTGCCATGTGCCACCTCTGCCACAGTGGGCTCACCAAACGTCACTGGGATGTCCCTGAGGGCTGCCCTGGCTGCCCCCCCCCACTGCTGCTGTGGCCCCTGTCCCCTCACACTACTGGGGCCAGCACAGTGGGGTGGCTGGAACAATTAAACAGGCCCCAAGCCTGACGCGTGCCCCCTCTCTCTCCCGCTTCGGTGCCCCAGCTGACGAGACATTCTGCGAGATGGTGAAGTCCAACCGCCTCTGTGAACGAAAGCTCTTCATTCAGTTCTGCTGCCGCACGTGCCTCCTGGCTGGGTAGGGGCGCCCGGCCGCCCGCAGAGGGCAGGGCCGCTCCCGCCCGTCCGTCGGTCGGTCCACCTGTCTCCAGACTGGGGGCCAGAGCCTGTTTCCGGGGCAGAGCCCTGCACCCGACAGCTTTATCCCCCCAGGAGCGAGGTCCTTCAGGCCGCATCTCTGGCCACCTGGAGCCCGTGGCGGGGGGCGGGCAGGGCCTGCAGGGGCTGTCCCTGACACAGTGCTGCCCTCGCCCACTCCGCTTGCTGGCTGCACTCTTCCCGCCAACTGCACACGGGAACCACGTGAGTCCTGGGAGTCTACGGCTCCAGCTGCTGGGACCATAAGTTTACCGAATCTTCAAGACCAAAGCAGAAAGTCACGCCACTTGGCCTCCCACGTCACCCTCCCCCCTCGGGCTTCCCAGCAGCTCCGTGGTCAATCTCAGCAGGCGGGCCCAGCCCGCAGAACCTGGCTGTCCCCACGCGTGCTCAATGCGGGACCGGCCCGCACCTGTTCCCCCAGCTGCACAGAGCAGTCCGGGGGGACAGTTTGGTCAGACTAGAAATAAGACAGATTGGGGGGCATATGGTGTCTGACCACCGGCGGTAGAGCATCTATGTCCACATAGTCAGTGACTTCTGAAATGGCCGCGATCGCTTAGAGTCAGATTCCGGACCCCGGGGAGGAGAGGAAGGTCTTCCCTCCCCGGAGCACTCTCCTCTGAGTGAGCCAGGCGCCCTCACCACGCCCTCAGTCTGTGTCTGCAGGAGTCCGTGGCCCCAGTCCACGCCCGCCTCCACCTGGATGCACAGCCTTCTGAGGAGGGTCCCCAGCGGGCGTCCTGGGGGCCAGCCAAAAAGGCGCCCCAATGACCAAGCAGTTCCTAGCCCCTGGATTGTTCACTGTTCACGTCCGGGTTGGTGGGATTGCTGTTAAAATCCACGTGGCCCCCTGCTCCTCGGGACCCTCGTTCTCAAGGTGGAGGTAGCTGTGTCTGTGTGTGCCCCGAGCCTGGCGGCACGGCAGGCCCTCTTTCTGCCAAACCTGTGTCGGCATTTTGTAAGCTACATGTGTCTGATTTTTACCGATGTTAATTATTTTGACAAATATTTCATATATTTTCATTGAAATGCACAGGTCGGCTTGATTGGCTCCCCGTCACGTGGGAGTAACATTTGCCTTAAATTCTCCCGAGCTTGTACTTGTCTCCATTTTGGCCCGCGCCCCCTCTGACTGTAGCGTATCCTGCGACTGGTCCCTGTGAGCTGGGGGGACCCCCGCAGGTGCTGATTGAGTCCGCGCCTCCGAAGAAGAGATCTGCAAAGCCAACACAGTGTCAGCCCTAAGTTAATAATAAAACAGTTAACATCCCACAGCAAAGGAGCCTGTATTTCTTTCCAAGGCGCAGACACTGAACGCGGGTGCTGACCGGGGTGGGGAATGGCTTTGTTGGGGGTTTCCGGATCTGTGCGAAGTCTTCGTGGGGGAGGTCTTTGAGCTTCAGCACATGTTTGAGGTAACAAGGTCGTGGGAAGGTCCCAGAGCTCCAGCCCGAGGGTGTCCTTGTGCAAACAGGCCCTCTGCGGGCCACGAAAGCCTAGCTGGGTACAGGGCTGCTCCTTTCTGTCCCAGAAGGCAGGCTCTCACCTAAAGCTGCCAGGTGTGACTTCATCAGGTTGCAGCTTGTCTTTTTATGCAGAGACTGAAATTGCTGCGTGCGCTTTTCCCTGTGGCCTCTCTGCAGCGGCAGAAGCTTGTACCTGCTGGGAATCTTTTGGC
This sequence comes from Trachops cirrhosus, assembly GCA_028533065.1. Classification (NCBI taxonomy): domain Eukaryota; kingdom Metazoa; phylum Chordata; class Mammalia; order Chiroptera; family Phyllostomidae; genus Trachops; species Trachops cirrhosus. The sequence goes on along the minus strand of JAPYXV010001841.1, from coordinate 9,475 downwards.
TGCAAACACAGCAATAAGAACTGACAGAGGAAAAGAAACGGAAGTGGGGCCCTGACGAGTGTGGCTCAGTGGGTTGGGCATTGTCCCGCAAAGCGAAAGGTCGCCAGTTTGATTCCCGGTCAGGACACATGCCTGGGTTGAGGGTTCCATCCCTGGTGGGGGACGCATACAGGAGGCAACCCATCAATGTTTCTCTCTCACATTGATGTTTCTATCTTTCTCTCTCTCCCTCCATCCCTGCCTCTCTCTAAAAGGAATAAAAAACTGTCCTCGGGCAAGAATAAAAGTTTTTAAAAAGATGATTCAAATAAAATGCCTGTTTGCAAATGGCCCAACTGTAAGTGCATTCATCAGGACTCAGTTGGGGCAGGACATGTTTATGGAGTTTGTTTAATGTGACAGAATCATGGACCACATTTTCTAAATCTGTCACGTCATGGACTGAGGCTCACAGGTGAGACGTGACTTGCTTGGGCTGCAACTGGCCGGGCTGCCCCCCTCCGTGTGCCCAGGGAGGGAGGTGGGCTCTTGTAGGAGGGAGAGTCACTTCTGCTGCTGGCCAAGCACAGCCGCGGTGCATTCTGGGTTCAACTAGTCTTATTTCCAGGGAGGGCATTTTTCTGACGGGGTCCCCGGGTGCATATCCCCATCCCTCCCAGGCCGCTGCTGACGTTCTGCCTTGTAAGTCCGCAAAGGGCTGGGGAGAATTGTCCTCTTTACAGAAGACACATCTTGGGAGGGGGGCTGAACAGAGCTTTTAAAAAAGCAGAAGGGCAACATGGTGAAATGTGGCCAGCAGTATGGGTCCCTTGAACTTGAGACTGGAGACAATCAGCCACTGCTTTCTTTTTTTTAAAGATTTATTTATTTTTAGAGAGAGGGGAAAGGAGAGAGAAAGAGAAACATTGGTGAGAGGAACATTGATTGGTTGTCTCTCGCACGCCCCCTGCTGGGGATTTATGGGCCCTGATGGAACCCAACTGGGGACCTTTGGGTCTGCAGGCCCGTACTCAGTCCACGGAGCCACACCAGGCAGGGCATCCACTGCTTTTAAACCATCTGATGAACAAGCAGGGCTAGGGAGGACAATATAAGGGGACTGAAGGTAATGGGAAAAAATACCATAAAGATACAGACAAAAGAAAAGAAAGAACAAGCAGGGCTGATGGATGGTAACACACCAGAACTGTTCCCGAGCGTCTTCAGGTTCTGCCCAGCCAGCTGGGGGGCAGCTGAGCACTGGCTGCCATGGGAAAGGGGAGCCTGCCCCGGCCTTCTCTGCTCCTTTCCTTCCTTGAACCCAGTCCTTATCCTTCCTGGCTGATTGTTCAAGGCCTTTCCTGACACCCCAGGCCCTGTGGTTTGTGTGCACAGAACAGCACCCCTAGATGGTGCGACGCTGAACACCCATCTCGTGCCCTGGGGTTCAGTTCCCACCACCCATAGCTCCCGTCCTCTTAGCATGTAATGGCTACACGAAGGGTGATCAGGTGCCTCCCAGGCTCCCTGGTGAGCGAACAGGCACTCAAGTACCCAGAGCAGAGAACATCTCGTTGCCCAAAAACAGTGATTCTCAACCCGGGGTGAGTTTTGTCTCCTTGGGGACATTTGGCAATGTCTGGAGGTGTCACAACTGGAGGAATGTACTGACATCTAGTGGGACGAGGCCAGACATGCTGCTAAGCCTCCTGAAATGCACAGGACAGCTCCCACAGTAAAGAATTATCCCGCTTCCAAATGTCCACTGTACCAAGTTGAGAAACCCTAGCCCAAAGAAATTCAATTAAAAAAAATCTTTTCTCAACTTCATAGAGATACCCTAAAATTAATAAAACGTTCTAAGTTTGATTCATCTCTCAGTTCATGTGCCGAAGCAACAGAAATCCATACAAATTTCCTTTCTAAAAGTAAAGAAACCTTTTTTGAAAAAAATCCATCGAGCCAAACGGCAAGTAAAACCAGCTCTGTGATCTAAGCCCGCCACCTGGTGGGCTTCTCTGGAATTACGTGAAGTTTGGATAGTTTTAACTGTTTTTTTAAACAATCACAAAATAAAATTATAGAAAAGTTGCATACCACAAAGAAATTTTCTCGTGAACAATTTGAAAGAAAATTACTAATATGAATCCCTGTTAACCCCTAAATATTTTAGAGGCTATTTCCTATAAACGAGGGCCTTCTCCTGCATAACCAACGGAATCAGGAAATTCACTTTGATGTATTACTACTGTCCAATCTTCTGACTGGATCCAAATTTTGCCAGTTGTCTCAGGAATGCCCTTAGCAAAAGGATCCAGTTTAGACCACACTTTGCATTTGGAATCACACTCAATCTAGAACTGTTCCTCGACCTTTCTTTGACTTTCATGACCTTGAACCCTTTAAAGACTGAGGCTGTTACTGGTAGTTATCTGTAGACTGTCCCTCAGTGTGTTTGTCTGAGGTTTCCTGGAATTTTTATCTAGTTCACGTGTCCTTACTTCTGTGAGGAATCTTACAGAAGGAGAAGTAATCCAGGCCCTGGCTGGGTAGCTCAGCTGGTTAGAGCATCATCCCCACAGACCAAGGTTGCGTGTGTGATCCCAGGTCAGGGCACGTACAAGAAGCAACCAATGAATGCGTGATTAAGGGAAACAACATATGGATGTTTCTCTCCCCCCAACCAATAAATAAAATTTTAAAAAACGAGTATAAAAATCGTAAAAGACGAATAAAATTATCATCCTCAGATTGGAGGCTGGGCTCATTCTGTGGTTCGTTACGGTTCAGACTTCTGATTTGCGCAGTTTTCTGTAAATCCCGCGTCACTATAAATATTTAACTGTCAGAACAGGCCTAACCAGAAACTCGACCATGCCCGGTGCTTGGTCTGACGTGCCAGCCGGTAGGGCGGTCTCAGAGGTCTGGCCACGAGCGGGCGACCCACCCCCGGTTCTCACGTTGCAGCCCGGTGCCAAAGACCAGAACCCGTACGGGAATCGGAAGTCCTGGACCCACGGGTTGCCGCCCCTCCCGGTGGAGTGAGGAATGTCGCGGCTTTCCGTTCACCTCCAAGTGCACTGGCACGTGAAAATGTCCCACTCGTGTGCTTTAATATTTTGCTTAACTAGCGAATACACATGTCTGGAATCAGGGTGCCCCCTGATCCTGATTCCAGGCACGCCCCAGGGAAAGGAACCAGAACCAGGGACGTGGTCCAGGTGCGCCAGGACCTCAGAAGAGAATGAGGTCGGGGGCGTGGCTCTTCGATTGCTTCGGCCTGGACGTTGACCTGCGGGCGCGTGCGTCTTGCGATTGGTGCTGCCTGGCGGCGGGCGCGGGGCACGCCGGGACTTCTGGCTGGCGGGAGGCAGCCTGCGCGCCGGGCACCGCGAGTACGGTCTGCAGGATGGTGAAGCTGACGGCGGAACTGATCGAGCAGGCGGCGCAGTACACCAACGCCGTGCGGGACCGCGAGCTGGACCTCCGTGGTGAGTCTGGGGAGAGGGCGGACCGTCCCCGGGCCTCGCCGCTGGTCCACGCCCTACCGCGTGCGCCCACGGCCGGAGCTTGGCCCGCGGGGCCTGCATCCTGGGCCCCAAAGTGGCGGGCTGTGCCCGGACCGCCCCGGATCGGGTCTTGGGGGTGTTGGCAAATAACCATCCTTTAGGCTCCTCACGCGACCGACTAAGTTAAAGGGGACTTTGGCATCCATATCCGTGGGGCCTCTGTTCGGCTTTGCTTCGGCTGAACCTCAGTCTGAGCCGTTTGAGGGCGGAAATGTAGAGAAGTGAGCAAAAGGAGGTTTACCGTTGCGAGTACGCGAAACACAGTTTGTTTTTGAATTATTACTTTTTAATTACTGTAAACCTGCTTTTGCCCACCCCTGTACTTCGTGTTTGTAATCCTAGTGCAGAGCGAGCGGTTAGTTCTCTGTAATATACGTTCAGGTGATACCGTGAGAGCGTAGATAGGACACGTGTTAATTATTTCTAGTTGGTGAGGGAGGAAACGAAGTCCGGGAACAAAATCGATCGTTTCCCCTGTATTTCCTTTTTATTAGCTTCAATTGTCCCGTATTTACCTTTCATCAAAACATTTTATGGAGCGAACGGCTCCATCAAGGTTGCCGTGTGTGAGCTGTGAAAGCTCCCTGAACTATTCAGACTCCTGTAGCGACTTCAGCCTTAGAGAGCTTGGCGAGAAATCGGGGAGTACGGTGATCGATTCAGCATATCAGAAGGTGGCTTTAAGAAGGGCGTGAAGAGCATCTTCTCTGGGGATGAGATAATACAGCCTTGGTCTGAAATTTGCTCCCATGGGGACCTCAGGGTCTCAGGAGGCAGCGCTATTTTCTGCTTAGATTTCTTTGGGGACAAAACCCAGTACTTTTATCTTGGTGAAATTAAGTGCCTTAGAGAAAGATTCTGTTTAAGAGTAACCGACCACGCTTGCTGCCTTGGCATGGGCCACTCTGCCTTCTCCCGCCTCCGTGGTGCATTGAGTGTTGAGGATCCTGGTTCGGGGCCTTGACTTTGATGTAGCCCTTCCAGCTCTGAATTGTGTACTCTAACCTTGGCTGGGTTCACTTCTTTTCTTCTAGCAAGTCGCACATTAATTATGTGCATATTAGACATGCTGGTGAGAACTTGAGTGAACTGTGCGTAGAGCGATTTACCATTGCATTTAAACCCTTGACCTTCAACTCTGGATTGGAGCCGGGGGAGGTGAAGTAAGGGGCATGTCATGGTATGGTGACGCTACCTTGTGAGTTCCACGAATGCAGAGCTGTTGTCCACCGTGTATGAAAAAGGTGTGGAGGCTTTCTGTAAGCAAATCATCGTGTAAATTCCTGTTAGGACATTTAAGCAGCCCCGGGGCCATACAGAACCGTGTGAGGCACCTTGCAGATAGTCTCACAAGTGTTAGGTACCAGGGTCACTGGTGGTGAGTATCGCCATCAGCACTGCCCTTGACCTTGTCCTCATCACTGTCTTCGTGACCACCGCTGGACCGCAGGATTCGTGGCAGCAGGGTTTGAGCCTCTGTTCCTCACTTTATGGGCCAGTGCCTTGCAGTGTTTGGCGTAGGTGCTAATAAACCCTTTTGTGAATGAATGATAGCTTTGAGTCAAATTACCAGGAAGTACTGCTAATGTGTTAAGATTCCCTTTAATTCTATTAGTACTTGATGGATTTATTTTTTCTATTCCCAGGGTATAAAATTCCTGTCATTGAAAATCTGGGTGCGACCTTAGACCAGTTTGATGCTATTGATTTTTCCGACAATGAAATCAGGAAACTGGATGGATTTCCTTTGTTGAGGAGACTGAAAACATTACTGGTGAACAACAACAGAATATGGTAAGTGTCTGCTAGTGGGAAGTGTTTCTCCTCTTCGTGTAAATGTCACGGTTCCCGGAAGAAGTTGCAGTACCTGCTGCTGGCCACACGTGCGCGTTTCGCCTTAACATGAGAACTGAGCCGCACTTCCCTCGTACAGAGCAGAGCTTGACTTGGCATTGGGCTAGACGTGTATCTGTTCACAAATCTAATCTATTTGTACGTATGTTCACGGTAAGCTTCTAATTTAAGGTAAACACATGCTGCCCTGGCTGGTGCGGCTCAGCGGGTTGGGCGCCGGCCTGCGAACCAAAGGGTCGCTGGTTCGATTCCCAGCCAGGGCACATGCCTGGTTTGCAGGCCAGGTCCCCAGTAGGGGGCGCGCGAGAGGCAACCACACATTGATGCTTCTCTCCCTCTCTCTCCCTCCTTTCCCTCTAAAAATAAATAAATAAGTTCTTTAAAAATCAGTCATTTAATTAAGTTAAACACATGCTGGTTTGCACACATTTGGCACCAGGCATATTTCTCGGGCATTAACCATTCCCTGTGTGGTAGGCGCTGTGAGTCTTGCACCTGCGCCGTGAGTGCAGAGTCACTGGGGTTTCTGTGCCGCCTGTGCGGACGCCAGGCAGGGAGTCTGTTCTGCGCAGGAGCTGCTCCTTTCCTTAGGCGTCACTGGACACTGTGGTGGCAGGGAAGGGCCCAGACCACTTTTAGAGGGCATGGGCTCTGAAATCATGCTGCTTCCGTCCCCAGCCTGTGACCTTGGCCAGGTTTCCTCTTGTGCCTCTGTCACATGGGTGGGTGGGGGGGATGGAAGAAAACTCTCTGAAGTTCTCCCAATTTGTGGGTCGGAGACCCTCTGAGCAAGGACTTAGAAGGAACTGTTCGCTAACTTCCTTGTGCTGTCACTGAGGGCGTGTGTTCTGTTTTTAGCCGTGTGGGAGAGGGGCTCGATCAGGCTCTGCCCTGCCTGACGGAACTCATCCTCACCAACAACAGCCTTGTGGAGCTGGTAAGTGGCTCGAACCGGGCGGAGATGGGTCTGGGGGGAGGGGCTAAAGGTTCTGCGTTCTTTCAGAACTTTTGTTAATTCCAGAGGATTATCTCATCATCCTTTTCCTTTGTCTTTTCTTCATTCACTCCATACCTGGGCCTTCCTCCCTCGCAGGCGTCCTTTCCCACGCTGTAGGTTGCCTTCGGCTTTCTTAGGGCGTCTTGAGGAGTATTTCCTAGTTTTGGTGCAGTCCAGTTTATTCGTCGTTGTTGTTGTTTGTGGTGCTTTCGATGCTCTGTTAAGCGTCCTGTACCCCAGGGTCGTGAAGAAACTCGCCCTTGTCGTCCTGTAGAATCGCAGCGCCCGGTGGGGCGGCCCCTGGCCCCGGCGGCTGCTGAGGGGTGACGCGTCGGAGCTGCCGGCTGCGCGCCAGCTTTCCGCCGGGGCCACGGAGAAGCAGAAGAGGGTGTCAGCTGTCAGTGCCTCTGTTACATGGGTGTTGACATGACCGTATTTTGGAAAAAAGTTAAATAATATTACAATTAGTTTCATTTGCTTTTTTTCTATTTTAATGTAGTTACTGGGAAATGTGAAATTATGTATGTGACAGGTTAAATGTTGTTGGACGAGTCTGTTCTAGAAACTCGTGGTTTGCTCTTCGCATTTCGATCAACAACCCACAATGCTCAGATTTGGTTTTCCTGTGAGATAAGGGGCAAAGTTCGTTTTCCCTACTTGGATCTGAATATTTTGACACTTTGTGCTTTTTAAATTTCTTCTCCGTATGTATGGGTTTTAACAAAATTGAGCCCATACGATGTATTGTTTTGTAACCAAAACTTTCCCCTGAAATACTGGACGCTTAGGTCCCTCTTACATAACTGGACTTGGGGTTATTTCTCCCTCACCTCCCTTCCCCGTTTCTCTGATTGTCCCCTTCCTGGTGGGCCAGGTTTGTGACTCTCCAGGTTCCCCGCGGAGTGCTGGACTCCAGAGTAAGAACGCACTGGCCTGTCTGAGGCACGTCCTTTCCGAAATAGCGTGAGGGACGTGGCCCAGAGTGCACACGCGCGGGGAAGGTGGGGCATGGTAGGGCCGCTTGCGTGGTTCTGTGCGTTGCAACGGCGTTTAAAGCTGTTTGCGGTGAGGAAGGCTGAGTCGGCTCCTGTTCTCTCGGTTCCTGAAAGGGGCGGTAAATCTCGCGTGATCGTGGGCTGGACTGTCTCCCTGCAGTTCTGTCCATTTTAGTTTCCTGTGTCCTCAGGTTGCCGTCTTTGATACATGCACAGTTGAAATGGTCAGTGCCTTCCTGGGGAGCTGAGCCGCTTTATCGTTGTGCTGTGACCCTCTCCGTGTCCTGCTGGCGCTGCTGTATGTTGCTGCCGTATCTGCCCTCGTACAGCAAAACCAGCTTCCTGTCCGTCGTATTTGCGTGATCAGCTTTTTCCGGCCCGAAATAGACCCCCAGTGTTTACTTCCTTTCTGTTTTAGGATTGTCTCTGGAGAACAGCGTACGATAGGATATTTTACGATGCACCCGGAAGTCTGTCTCGGAAATAATCAGCCTGTGTCGATGCGATTACTGGCGTGTCTGTGTTTGTCCTTTTTCAGGAACTCGTCCTGCTCACTCGTTATTTTTTTCTCTCCCTTGTCTCTCCCTCGCACGCTTTTGCGCTCGCTCTTTTTGTTCATTCCATTTTTTCTTTAACAGCTTAGAAATTAATTATTAAATAGTCTCTATTGTTAGCATTCTAGGAAGGAAAACATACCCATTTACCAAAGCTTAAAGTTAACCTTCCCCTCCTGAGCGGTACAGGGTCCTTAAACATTTCAAACCCCCACTCAACTTGTTATATATTTATTATATCTTTTAAAAAGCCACCTAGACATCATCACTGTTGAGATAGAAGCTGGTATGGCCAAGATGTTCAGTGTAAGAAGCTCAAGTTCATGTACCAGTTCACTCGGTAGAAACGTGTCAGGCCCTGGAGCAGAAAGAAAGTAAAGGATGAGACAGGTCCTCGCTCCGAAGGCAGCGCTATTCCGGAGCGGGGAACAGGGCACGGTGCCTGCGTTCTCACCTGCGGCTGTTGTCTTGCAGGGCGACCTGGACCCTCTGGCGTCCCTCAAGTCGCTGACTTACCTGAGGTACGGGGCTCGCTCGTGGCGGAGACAGGGGAGCGCTTCGACATGACACCCTTCCGGCCCTGACCTTAGAGCCTCTAGTTCGTAAAAAACACCTCTGACTTGGCTGTACCCCTGCCCCTGAAACTAATGCAAATAATGTTGTATGTAAACTGTAATGGGGGGCAATCTTTTGTAATTTAAAAATTTTTATTTTAAAACTCATACATGAATCTTAATTTTTTTATATCACCAAAAAAAGACACCTTTTAAAAACAAATATTGAAAATAATTTTTTTAGCTCAGGGTTCTATTAAAATGTCCCCAGTGTTCCTTAAGTTGTTATGACATTGAAATTAAATGTGAAGAATAGTGGACTTTTCCTTGATTTATGGACTCGTTACATTTTATTAAAGGAACCCCTCGAATGCTACGCCACGAGCAAAGTTGGCGTGACAGTATTCCTTTTCTCGTAGTCTTCTGAGAAACCCGGTAACAAACAAGAAGCATTACAGACTGTATGTAATTTATAAAGTCCCACAAGTCAGAGTGCTGGATTTCCAGAAGGTGAAACTAAAAGTAAGTGTTATTTTGTTGATCATAAGTCATACCATTTGTGTGTGTGGTGGGGGGAGGGGGTAAGATTTTATTTATTTACTTTTAGAGAGGGGGAAGGGAGGGAGAAAGAGGGAGAGAAACATCAGTGTGAGAGAGGAACGCGGGTTGGCTGCCTCCTGCATGCGGCCCGAACCTGGGACTCGGCCCACGACCCAGGCCTGAGCCCTGACCGGGAATCGAGCCTGCAACCTTCTGTTTTGTGGGACAGCACCCACCCCACTGAGCCACACCGGCCAGCGCTGATTTGCGTATTTGATATTTGATACTTGCTGGCTCATTTTTTTAAATTGCCTAATGAGTTTTACTATCGGTTTCGAATAAAAAGGTGGGAAAGAAAATGTCAGGTTTTTTCCACAGCAGAGGGCATGGTAAGGCCCTGAGTTAAAGCTGTCGTGTGTGGCGTTGGGCACCC
>JAPYXV010001840.1:0-13707 GCA_028533065.1 Trachops cirrhosus | reverse complement strand
AGGTCAAGTTAAAGGAGTTCATCATCCCCAAGCCCTTATTGTATGAAATGTTAAAGGGACTTATCTAAGAAAAAGAAGATAAAAAACATGTGTAGTAAAATGACAGCAAACTCACAATTATTAACAACCACACCTGAAACAAAAACAAGAAGAAACTAAGCAAACAACTAGAACAGGAACAGAACCACAGAAATGGAGATCACATGGAGGGTTAGCAACAGGAGAGTGGGTGGAAGAGAGAGTGGGGAAAGGTACAAAGAATAAATAGCATGCATGGTAGGTAGAAAATAGACAGGGGGAAGGGCAAGAATAGTATGGGAAATGTAGAAGCTAAAGAACTTATGACACATGGACATGAACTAAAGGTGGGGAATGTGGGTGGGAGAAGGTGTTCAGGGTGGAGGGGAATGAAGGGGGGATAATAGGACAACTGTAATAGCATAATCAATAAAATATATTAAAAAAAAAGAAAATTATACCTCATTGAGGAAAGAGTTTTGGGTTTGTTCACCAGCAAATCCCCAGAACCTAGATCAGTGCCTGGCACATAGTAGGTGCTCAACAAGTATTTGGTAATGTTGGAATGATTAGCTGAAAAGTTTTTCCTGAAATTTAACCAAAACTTCTCTCCCCATAATCTCCACTCATTGATCTTGGAATACATGTTTGCCTTCTTTACATGATGGGTTTCACATACTTTTAAGAGAGATCTTTGATCTCTTGCACCCAGAACTTCCTATTTTCTAAGCTAAAATCCTCAGTTCTTTCAACTCTTTCTAATGTGTTTTTAGACCCTTTGCCATCTTCATACATGCCCTATTGTCAACATCCATTTAATATTGAAAAAATATTTAGAAGAGCTGTGAAAATGATGAGTACACCATCATTAAAACTTACAGCGCTAGGCCCAGTATAACAACCTGAACAATTAAGAATTCAGAGACTCTCTGGAGGTTGTCTAGTCTACACTCCTCACTTCACAAATGAAGAAACTGAAATTAAATTACTCATCAAATCAAGACCTGCTCCTGGTCCAGGAGCCAATCAGAGGTAGACACACCTTAACCCAAGATTAATGATTTTATTCTATTTGAGTTCTCATTCTAATGCAAAACTGAAAATCTCCTACTAGATTTGCAAGATCTAACTCCCCACCAAAAAACTATTCTCTCTAAGGAGATGATGAAACTATTTTTAAAAGAAAACCAAGTTTTCTACTTTTGTAGCAATAATTTACAGTCATTTGAGCTGTCTTTCATGAATTACCAGATTCTTAGTTGCCTTTTAAAGGGAGAATTAATAAAATAGTTTATAAGTTATTAAGAGAGCTATAGAAAACCATGTTAATAAGTTCTTATACAGATTCCTTGTTTGATACTTTAAACATTTTAGGTCACAAATTAACTGAATCTCAGTGTGAATTATAAGACAGAAGCAATTTCATCGGAGCCACAAGAGATTCATGTCACACTTCTCTTTCAACCCATATTCAGGCAAAAGTAGAGGAAATTAAATTAAAATAAATTTTTCAGAACAAGCAAGGATTAGCTATTCCCATACCTATTTACCACTTCCACTTCACAAAATGTCCCAGAAAATAAACAAAATCAAATAGAAAATGTCAAATGGTTAGTAAAGACATTTAAATATTTCAAAACTGGGGGTAGTTACACACCTTTTAAGGAATTCTCTTAATATTGATGGAGTAAAATAGTTAAAAGGAGGATTGCAAGGGCTATTTTGCATTTAATAGGAACAATGTCTATTTGCGAATAATCCGGTTTGCAAATAATCTAGTTGAAGAGTTGGTTTTTGAACCCAATTTCCTAAAATGAATTTGCCTGTTTATAATTGGAAACTTCTTGGAATACAAAAAACAGACAGATAAATTTTATTTTCATGTTAATTACACACTTTAGTAGTCAACAATTTCTACAAATTATTTTGGAGAGAATTTTCCTCTGTGAACTTGCTCTTCAAAGACTGGTCATTTAAAATAGAAAAATGCACAGTGTAGTCTAGTATTAGAATTGCATCAAAGTGTTACCGGAAGAATGCACTGGATTTTTATCTTGGAAATTGCAGCTAACTACAACACATCTTCCTTTCCCTGTAATTATATTCACCTTTGAGGCCTCATCCATGTCACCAGTTTTCCAAGTGTGGTTTGACAGCATCAGTAACACCTGGGAACTGGCTGGAAATGCAAATCCTGAGTCCTACCGGAGACCTACTGAAAAAGAAACTGCGGGTGGTGGCCCAGCACTCTGTGTCTTAATTAGCCCGTCAGGTGATTCTGGTGCAAGTTTGAGGATAGATGCTAAATTGTGGTAGCCACTCACCACATCCTGTTTCTATGTCTTTCAAATGTTTTTACCATTGTACAGGCCTGTGACACCTTTAGAGGTAAGAGGAAAGGAGCCCGTGACATCTCAGAGCTGTCCTAGCATTCACAGTTGGGTTTAGCATAGAACATAAACAATTCCACAGAATATCACCAGTCCAGGCCACTGTGTAATGGTGACAAAAAACAAGACCACACTATAATCATGTCTGAAGACAGGCAAAAACAGGAACTTGTTGAAACCACAAAAATAACCGAAATATTTTCCAACCTAGCTGAATGAGTGGCCATTGCCTCTTTCCCCAAATTAAAGCTTTATACTCAGTTTACTTCTGCCCATTTCCAATAAGATTTATCAAATACCCAATGAAAGAATTGTTCCACTTCCTGACAGCATCCAATCCCAGAAAAAAAGCCCCATGACTTGATATTTACCTAACATAAGCTCAAATCCTAAAATAAGTCCTTTCTAATTAGTTCTTACTAAGAAGTTGCAGGGTGTGCGGTCTCCCTTGCTTCAGTGAGTAATAACTGGACCTGCTCAAAACAGGTTGGGGAGGGGGGCGTTGACTGGATGACATTGACCCAGGAATTATTGCACAGCCTTCCCGTCAGTGGGAACAGTGCCCTTTCATAAAAACCTTCCCAATCCCACCCAAGGAAAGTACGGAAACTGAGAGTTATCTTTTAGAAATATTTAGAAATCTTTAGAAATATTTTAGAAATATTTAGAAATCTGAGAGAGTAATTTTATGTCTGTCAAACCTAAAAATAGAACGTCAGGCTTGTATTTTGTGTACCAGTTGCTTACATTTTATTTTTCTAGTAAGTTGTAATTGTATCTTACAAATGATCTGCAATAGATTTTAAAGAGAAAAAAAGAAACTGGTTGTTTATCACAAATTGTTTGAGATGCACCAACCTAAAGGACTTCTCTAATCCTTTTCTTTCTCAACACTGCTCTCACATTAATCTTCTTAAAATTCTGCTTTCAGATTATTATATGCCACCCTCAACATTACAATCTCCTGTTTTCCAGTTGAAGTGGGAGAAAACTAACAGATTTTGAGCATCTAACCACTTTCTATTAATTGTGCAGATTTAAATACACCCAATACCCAGGAAAGAATTTTAAATAAATATTAGCACCCTACTCCAAGACCTACTCCACAAAGAGCACAAGGCCCCTATGTTTTTGTGGGTGATTTAAATAATCAAGGGATAAATATATATATATATATATATATATATATATATATATATATATATATATATCTCAAATGTTATTTCAAAAGGAATCAAACAGGAAAGTCTTCCTAATTAACTTTTTTAGAGGCCATCCCAGTAGAACAAACCTGATCAATATAGCATTTCAAAATCAGAGTACTATATCATTAGTAAATATTGGTGCAAAGGTGTGTACTAGACTCATTAGAATTTGTTCTTCAGTTAACATCTATCAGATACAGCAGGTCCTCGAATGATGTCGTTTGGTTCAACATCATTTTGTTATAATGTTGATGAGATGCTGTAGGAACTTAACTCATTAATATCAACTAGCCTATGGCAAAACTGGTTTTGTTTTAAGTTGTTTCACTTCAAATTGCAGACTCTATCAACAATGTCAGAATTACTGTATTTACTGTTAAGTGTTAGCACCATTCATGGTGCTTTCAGTGATCACATTTGTGCCACCTTTCTTCTTATGATAATATAGGCTTCCTCATCCTTGAAAATAGAAGGAAGTGTGACATAGGTAGAGCCAATCACATCTCACCCCTCTGGACTCAGTGACTACAGTGATTTGCTCATGGCCTATGTAGAATGAATCAGTTTTCCCCCAAATGTTTCCTACAGGCAGCAAGAAAGTTGCCCTTTCTCCTTTGTTGTGAGTCATTAGGACATGGTACAGATTGCCATAGCTGTATTCCCAGTAGTGTGGAGAAAAATCTATCTGATATAGGAAAAAAGTCAATCTGAAATGCAGAGAGATGTGGAAGTAGAAAGAACAAGAATGAGAACGAAAGTCCAAAGGAGAAACTCTCAGCACTGTGGGATCCCCTGGGGTTAAGTCATCCCTGAAGCCCACTCCTTCTCTTCCCTAACTAGAGCTGGCTTTCATAAACCAACAAAATTCCCTTTTTAATTTAAGGTAGTTTTGAGTTTTTTTTCCTTTTGCAACTCAAAAGCCTTCAATAACACAAATCTTCAATAAGTAGCCTGGTGTGGTATTGTAGAAAGAACAAGGGCTAAAGATTGAGATGAATACAGTTTTTCCACTTAGTAATTGTATGACAATTAGTTACTCAGCCTCTCTCAGCTTCGTTTGCCTTGTTTGCAATCTGGGAATAAATACAGTCCACGCTTAGAGTTATACTATTAGCTTTGGAAAGTCAGAAAATATGTCTTTTTTGTTATGTCCTTGGCTCAAATGAGGCACTTGATGAATATTTATTGAATAAGACAACATATGGAAGAATGAATTAGGAAGTTAAATAAGATCACTCTAATATTCCTAGTACGATGAACAGCACATGGTCTATGCTCAGCTTTCTTTTTCATGGGAAGAGAGAGAAGAATCTACCTCTATCCAGGATTTGTTCGTCAGTTAACTCTACTAGAATCTCTGTCTTATTCACCATTTTCCCCAATAACTCAATGCCTTGAATGAGGGTGCTTAATAAATAAATGAATAAATTAAGTCAAGGGAGGCATCATGGAAGAGCTAACATTTGAGCTGAACTCAAAGAACAGAAGTGGTAAGATCATCACAGGCATGGGACAGACACAGCAGAAGCAAAGGCAAAGAGACATGGAAGAGCCTGCCTAATACAGCCAGAGTTCAGCAAACATGGGTGGCAGAGAGAGAAGAGGCTCTAGCACAGTGTCAGCTAGAGGGAGGGAGACCTGGGGCTGTTAAAAGATTCAAGTGACTTGATTATTGGTAATGAAGTCAACGGCTGAAGTCAATTGTTGGAGGTGAGGAGCAATGACTAGGATATAGAATGGACAGGACTTGGTGAATGACTGGCTTCCAAAAGGAAAGGGAGAGGAAAAAATCTGAGGGGACATCTGGATTTCCAGGCCTTTGGTTTCACAGGGGTCTGCTGTTAGACCCCTCGTCACAGATGAACCCCGGCACCTGGCTACCTGGATCACGGACCCAGGGGAGGAAAAAAGTTTCCCTTGAGCCTCATAGGGTCCCTAAGAGGATCTGGAAATTAAATGGACTAAAACAGATTAACAGGAGAAAAACATACAAATGTATTTAATATAAGTTTTATGTGACATGACAGCTTTTATAAGGAAATAAAGACCAGAAGAAATGGTTAAACCTGAGTGTTTTTATGCAAGGTTTGATGAAGAGTGGATAGTCATGGAGAAGTAGGATAGGACAAAGGGTACGTGATAAGTGTAGTGAACTGGAGGAAACTTAGCAATACCTGCTTATTCAGATTCTTCTCTTTTCATTTTGAACATGAAGATGCTCCTTTCTCCAGGTAGACAGAGGGCCCCTTTCAAAATCTCACGACCTGTTCAGGGGAGATGAGCCAGGGGAAGATCAGAGAGAACTTCCTGCTTCTTCCATTTCCTCAAACTCCTTCAGCTCAAAATATTCAGTGTGCCAAGATGTTATATTGTAGGGTAGCCTGTACTGAACCCCATCCCTTGAGGAGATCAGGGGCATTCAGGGTAGTATGGCCATAGACTGAACCCCATCACTTGAAAATGAAAGCTTGGTTTGGCAAATGTCTCCATGGTGAAAGCCAACATTTTGACATTTTTTAAAGTGTATCTGCTTTTACTAACTTTTGAGCCTTTGAAAATTCCTAATTTCCTCATCAGTTTATTGGAGTCTTGTTTTCTAAATGTCTTTTTATCCTTTACCCAGCATTTTTATGTGTTTTCACTGCTTGAGTCAACCAAGATATATAAGCTGCCATATTGCCAGAGACGCAAGTCTGTGGCTGGTAGTTCTATTTACTATACTTTTAATATTTTCATTTCAAAAATGTTTCCTTTACTTAGTGTTTTTTCTCCATCTACACTATTGTATTTTAGTAGTTTACTCTACTTGATCTTTTTTCTTATATTTCATGACTAATTTATTTAAGGTTTCCCAGACTTTTTAAAACTTTCTAATCTTTGCACAAGCAAAGGAGTATGTATAATTTTATAAACTAATCAGTAAAGCAGAGTAGTGAAGAGCATGAGTTCTGGATGCCAACTTCCTGGGTTCGAACACTCATTGCCACTTAGTTATATGCCTTGTGCCTTGAACTTCCAAATGTATCAAAATGGGGGTGATAATAATAGTACCCTCTGTATTGGGGACTGAATTAGTTAACATATGTATGCTCTTAGAGTATGGCCTACCACATAGTAAGTACTATATTGTGTTCATATCATTAAAATGTAATGATTAAATTGTTAAAATCATTATTGCTACCTGGTACCTGTTAGTAACAACATGTATAAATTAGTAACTCATTCACATGTGCTTAATTGGCCCGAGAAATAATATGAAAGCCAGGCCCATATAAAAGTTAGGAAACGGGACCTAAGTATTTTATGTAAAAAGAGAATTGACACTGAACACCTATTGTGCCAAGCCCAACAGTATTTTCTATAAATTATCTCATTCTTCTAACATCACTATAACATAGGTACTACCATTAGTCTCATACTACAGCTGAAGAGATGGAAGTTCTGTGAAGCTAAGGGACTGACTTATGCTTGTAGACGGAGGAAGGAACAGAGTCAAAAGCAGGCTGCCAGGCAGCATAGTGAGCAGGTCTGACCAGGAACGTGGGCAGTCCTGTGTCTCTGGCTTCAGCGTCCTTTGTGTCCCTTGAGATTCATGGGTTTGGCTCCATGTTGCTATTAGCTGTGGCAGCTGCATGGGACATTGAAGACACCCTAGTCAAATGAATGCTCTCCATTTTACCTGGGAGGAAACTGGGGATGTAAGGTTGTGACTAGGGCTCCACAACGAAAAACGGTAGAAATGAAGCCAGAAGCCCTACCTTCTAACACTTAATGACAGTGTTCATTCATGATACCTTCCTTAATCCTCAAGTCAGCCTTTTCTAAAAAAAGAACTTGGTTTCTTATAAATAAACAATCTGAATTATTTAATATGGAAGAAATACAAATTATTTTATTAATATATAGAAATCCAGCAAGTTGAAATGTCTTCACCTAGATAAGTTCATTACAGTTACATGTATAATTCACAGCTAGCAATAAAACAAGATAATACAACATCAAGCAATTTGAACACAAGTAATTTCAAAGGAGTAAACACAAAGGTGTTTAACTAGGTTAGATAATAATGCCACTATCGTTAAGCCACACCACCTTTCTCATATACTAGAGGATCATGTAAACCAACTGGTTCTTAAGAAGAAAAAAGTATTTTAAGGCTCAGTAAACTTCCTCCTTCTGCTGAAGCAGTCAC
This sequence comes from Trachops cirrhosus, assembly GCA_028533065.1. Lineage (NCBI taxonomy): Eukaryota > Metazoa > Chordata > Mammalia > Chiroptera > Phyllostomidae > Trachops > Trachops cirrhosus. The sequence goes on along the minus strand of JAPYXV010001840.1, from coordinate 5,902 downwards.
CTTCTGTGAACAGATATAGCAAAAGAGAGTATAAACTAAAACCAGTGCTGCCCTGAATGAGAATGTGAGTTAACACTTCACCATTCCCTAAGTCTCAGGCACCAGCAGGCCACTTGGCAGCCCTCCCAGTAAGGTGAGCCCTCATTAACAGGAATGCCAATCAGATCTGGACCTGCTGTCTCTGAGACTGGGATACTCAATGTGCTAAGTATCCAAGTGCTTCACTTATCCCAGCCTGTGATAAACTTTGTGTTCCACAAGGAAGGGAACTTGACATGTTTGTCTTTGTTCCCCCAGCACCTAGCATGGTTCTAATGCATAGCAAGTGGGCAGTACCTGTGTTTGGAATGTTGTAACAGATGAATTAAGGAAACAGTGAGTTAATGGATGTCACTGTGACTGAAGGTCAGAGACAGGATCGTTCAGATGTGGCATCTCCCTTCTGTGGTCACAGACAAGGTCTATGTGAAAATATCAGAATATTTAAGTTCACCCTAACTCAATATAAACCAGTAGGGAGAATGTGGCTGATAGAAAAACAAAATTATGATATAACCTTAAGATTAAGTTAACTAAAGAATGGTGCTCGGAAGAAAGAAAATTAATACAAGATCTTCACTCCTATGGCCACTTCCCAAGCACTCTGAACGCTGTGCTCAGTCCAAAGGGAAATGATCTTTCTTTCCAAGACAGAATCTCACCCTTTGGTCCTGTCTCTTCACATAAGTTTCTTCCATTGTTTGATGGTTAACTCAAATATCTATCTACAAGCCACAACAAGAGGAACCTGACACACTAGCAAGGAACGCACATACACTCCCAGCCAGGAGCTAGCTTTTGAAACGCTTCTCAGTACTATAGATATGCAGATATGTTCTCTGATTCCCTATCTCCATGTACAGAGCTCAAATAAGAGTTAAGCAACTTGATATAAACAGATAATTCCCGAAGAGGAAATACAAATGGCTAATAAAGTAGGCAAAGATATGTCATCTCATATAATAAAAAGGAAAATGCAAACTGAACAAAATGAAACACTGCCATTTGCCTAGCACATTAGCAAAAGCCAAAGAGTTAATGTTCAGTGTCGACAATAGTAGGATGTAAATTTTAAAGGGCTCTTTACAATACTAATCAAAAGTTTTAAAACACATATCCCTTGACTAAATAATCTCACTTCTAAAAATCTACTCTTCAGAATTATTTTTTTCATACTGCCAGAAGATTGGCTAAAGGATAGTCACAGTGCCATAACTTTATATTAGTAAAAATTAGAGATAATCTAAATATCTATCAAAAGTGAGATGTTTAAATAAATTACATCTACATTCTGATGCTATGTAGCCATCACAAAGATTGAAGCATATCTATATGTGCAGATATAACAAATGAGCACAAGATATTGTAAAATAAAAAAGTAAGTCCTATGAGGCCATAACAAAGAATGAAATCTTACCATTTGCAACAATATGAATGGACCTAGAGGGTATTACGCCAAGTGAAATAAGTCAGTCAGAGAAAGACAAATGCTATATGATTTCACTTAAATGTGGGATCTAAAGAAGAAAATAAATGAACAAATGGAACAGAAACAGACTCATAGATACAGAGAACAGACTAAGGGTTGTCAGATGGGAAGGAGGTTAGGGGGCTGGGTAAAAAAGGTGAAGAGATTAGGAAGTATAAATTGGTACTTACAGACTAGTCATAGGGATGTAAATTACAGCATAGGGAATAAAGTCAATAATATTGTAATAACTATGTATCAGGCCAGGTGGGTACTGGAAATACCAAAGGGATCACTTTTTAAAGTACATAATTGTCTAACCACTATGCTAATACCTGAAGCCAATTCAGAATAATACTAAATGTCAAAAAAAAATAAAAAGAGAATCGAGTTTAGGTATAAGATTAGGGTTAGTGTTAGTGTTAGGGTTTGGGCTGAGTTTAGTTATAGGTTTAGGATTGTTAAGTTTGGGGATACACTTGAGGTTAAGTATAGGGTTGGGTTTAGGGTTAGGGTTATGGTTAACCATTGAGGTTAAGTACAAGGTATTAGTGTTAGGGTAAGGGTTAGGTACAGGTTTAGGGTTAAGTTTACTGTTAGGATTTTGTAGAGAGTTAGGCACAGGGTTATAGTTGGGGTTAAAGTTAAGTTTGAAGTTAGGTATAGGGTTAGGGTTAGGGTGAGGGACATTATGGATGAGATGAGGCAAATTCACAGGGACTACAGAAATGCTGTGGAGAAAAAGGGATGACACAACCACTCTCTCAGTGAAAGAGAGGGCCAGCCTGTCCCTTGTTTGGACAGGCTTTTATTGGATTTAATTTGGATAGGAATACAGGGTGTATATGGAAAGTTCATCAATCATTGCCAGGCAGTAATAATCAAATAGATAACATTCAAAGAACTATGAGGGCTTATTCTGAGTCAGGGTCAGATAACTAAAGGGTCATAAAACTTTGGGGAACAAACTCACTTCATATTTGGACCCTTATCATTTAAATTGAGGATATTAGCAAAGGTTTCATAGAATTTTATATATTCCTTCTTAGACCTGATCACCCCAGAGAATTGCCCTTTCCAGCACAGGGCTGCACCCACCTCTGGCATTGTTTCAGGCTTAAGGCATTGTTTCAGGCTTAAATTGAGTAAGAGAAGTAAGGCAGCCCAGAGATTAGGAGACTTCTTACAGATAGAATGAGGACTTAGGCTATGTCAAAGCCAAGGGGTGAGGGTCCATCACCCCCTTTTTCTATAGTCCCCCAAGTCCTTCCCTGATGGCCCCTTCATGACCATGCCTGTCTTAGGTCACCCCTCCCTTGAGGAATCTTACCCATCATTGGCTAACCAGTCATCCACCCAGGGCCAAGCAGGGTGAGGTGAAAGGGGGCAGAAGTGGTGCCCCTACAAGAAAGATAAACTTTGTCTCCTAAGTGGTTTATGGTCCCAAGGTCTTTTTACTCAGCCTTAGCCAGGGGGGATTACAGCTTCTGAAACCAGGCCAGATGGTTCCCAACAAGGGTTAGGGTATAATTACAGTTGATATTAGGTATAGGGTTAGGGTTAGGTTTAGGGTTACAGTTAAGGTTGAGTTTAGGAGTAGGGTTAAAGTATAGTTAGGTTTAGGGTTAGGATTAAATTGATGTTAGATTAGGAATAGGGTTAGCGATACAGGTAAATTTAGTATTATAGTAAGGGTTGGGGTAAATTTATTTATTAGGATAAGATTAATGGTAGAGTTAGTGTTGGGTTTAAGATTTGTGCTAGATTAGGGTCTGGTTAAAGATTAGTTTTAGGATGAGGGTTAGGTTAAGGGTAGGTTAAGGGTTGAGATTAGGATTAAGATTAGTTTTAGGGTTAGGTTTATGTTTAGAGTTAAAGATCAGATTAGGGTTAGTGTTAGGTTAGAGTTAGAGTTGAAGTTAAAATTAATTTTAGGGTTTAGAATTAAGTTTAAAGTTAGTTATACAAGGGGGAACCCCAAAAAACTGGAATTATCTTCTGGAGGGCAGGCCCCTTATATAGGTTTCCCCTACTAAGTAAGTGTTCCAGAAACCCATCTGTATCAGTGTACCAGCTGGCATTGTTGTGAGAGGCTGCATTCGGCTCCAGTGAATTTTTTTTGAAGACTCAATGCATTTGCCCATTTCATGATGGCAGCTTTACAAGTACAACTGTTATACAACACAGAGTGTTCAGCAGTTTTTGAACTAAAATGGCATGACCGCATGCCCCGCCCCAGCATTTACCCAGTCACACCCCAAGATGGTTTTTTTTTCCCCAGGTGAAAGAAGTACTCAAAGGGAAACATTTTGCCAATATAGAAGAGGTGAAACAAAAAATGGCAGAAGCATTAAAAGGCATCAAAATTGATGAGTTTAAAAACTGTTGTGAGCAGTGGAAAAAATGTCTTGATAGGTAGATTGCATTAAATGAAGAGTACCTGAAGGTGACTGAAGTTTCAACATGTAAGAATAAATACACAATTTTTTATAAATAAATTCTGGGAATTTATTTATAAATAAATAAATAAATAAGTAAGTAAGTAAGTAAATTTTTTTATTTTGGGGTTCCCCCTCATAGATTTAGAATTTGTGTTAGTGTTAGAGTTAGGTTGAAGGTAGGTTTACTGTTAGGCCTAGAATTAGGATTTGAATTAGGGTTAGAGTTAAGGTTAAGTATAGGTTTAGGGTTAGAGTTATGAAGAAAAAAATGATTATAAGATATTGTGAAAAAAAAACAGTCTTTGCTGAGGATCACATCCAGCTGTGATTGCTTCAGCGGCCTCTTTGGGAGTAAGTGACATGGCAGAAAACATCAAGACTGAAATCAAGAACCACCACACTGCCCCTTTTCACAGCCATGTCCCCAACCAGAACCAGACCAGGAACTGCTGGCAGAATTACCTAGACTCCTGCCGCTGTGAGAAGGCAATGACAGCTAACGGAGATGATATCTCTGTGTGTGAATGGTGCCAGCGTACGTACAGGTCCCTCTGCCCCGTATCCTGGGTGTTGGCCTGGACGACTGCCGGGCAGAATTCACCTTTCCTGGGAAAATCTGAACTGGCTGCAGCCCACCTCTCCTCTGTTTGCCATCTTTCTCCCAGGGAGGTGAACAGGGACCTGAGTACATCCTACCCTGGGATATGAAAACGTGGCTTAACTAATAAGAAATACTTGTAGAAAAAACAAACGAAAAAACAGGTTGCTAACCTGCCCATAAAAAAGAATGAAATCTTACCATTTGCGACAACATGGGTGGACCTAGACAGCATTATGCAAAGTGAAATAACTCAAAGACAAATATCATATGATTCCGCTTATATAAAACAAAATAAATTTTAAAAATACAGAAACAAACCCAGATACAGAGAACAAACTGATGAGTGCCAGGTGGGAAGGAGGTTGGGGGACTGAGTAAAAAAGGTGAAGGGATAAAGAGTACAGATTGGCAGCTACAGAATAGTCATGTAAAACATAGCATAGGGAACAGAGTCAAAAATATTGTAATGACAATATACAGTGCCAGGTGGGTACTAGAGTTATTGGGGGATCTCTTCATCTAACCACAATGCTATACACCTGAAACTAATATAATATTGAATATCAACTGTAATTTTAAAATAAAAGTAAATAAAATATAAACATAAAAGGATAATAAAAAAATGTATAAAAGCAAGTTGCAAAGCAGTAAATACTATATTTCAGTTTTGTGGAAAAAAGACATATCTTACATGTTTCTATGTTCATATAAATACACAAACAAATTTCTACATAACTGTACGTACAAAAACAAACATACAAGTAAAAACAAAGGTCCAAAAAGAATAACAACCCCCTTTGAAGTGTGATTCTCTCTGGGAAGGTAAAACAGGAAGTACTTTTACTTTTATGTACTTCTGTGTATTGTTTAAATTTTCTTTCAAGATTAATGTAATATTTTTGACTATTTTGAAATAAAAATAAACAAATACAAGTAGAGAATTTATAAATAGTTATAAAATATTTGAATATTCTCGGAAGCAAAGATCAAATTTCAGAAACTACATGCATGAATAATTTCTTTAGGTATTCTTCAGAACTCTCTGCTCAAATTATCACACGCATCAATGTGGGTGACAGGAACCTGAAACCTCATGTGGTAGCACAGAACAGCCATTTCCATGCTGTGAATGAGGTAGGAGAGGTACTAATAGAAAAAGAAATTTCTTTACCACTTTTCTTTAAAGAAACAGGCAGCCCAGGCTTGGGGCTCTCAGAAACAATTCACCTGATCATTGATTTAGGCCAGGGGCCACAAGTTCAAATGCCACAGGAGGACAAAGTAACAGAGATTAATGAGGTCAGCCGGGAATAAGACCAAGAGGACCAGAGGGACTGTGGGAGATGTGCACGG
>JAPYXV010001839.1:0-13707 GCA_028533065.1 Trachops cirrhosus | reverse complement strand
TGGGGTTGTTTTTTGGGTTTTTTTTTTTTGCATTCTTTTTCTCCTCTATCTCTCTCTCTGTCTCTGTCTGTCTCTCTTTTCTCCTTTGTCACTGTGGGTCTACAGAGTTTACAGGAGATTTGTTACTGCTTTTCACCACTATTTGTTGTTTGTTAACAGTGAGACTGATGAGGACCCCAAAGTCTCTGCCACTGGCGCTGATTACATAGTGAGAATAGGCCTTTTTTTAAAGGTATTTATTTTTTACAGAGGAAGAGAGGGACAGAAATATCAGTGGGTGGTTCCCCTCACACACCCCCTACTGGGGACCTGGACTGCAACCCAGGCTTGTGCCCTGAATGGGAATCGAACCAGTGATCCTTTGGTTTCCAGGCCAGCACTTAGTCCCCTGAGCCACACCAGCCAGGCCCAGAATGGGTCTTAAAAGGAAGAATAATTGAAATTTGGTTTCTGCCTTTCCAGACCTAATGCTGAGTCAGCCTTTATGGTCCATTTATCAACTTTATTGTGGTTTCAATATTGTATCGAATTTCTACAATAATAATACCATTATTTGTAAGTATTGTCATTTTGGGTCCAGTTAGTATTCTGTAACAATGGAACCCTTTCTAACTGCTACTTTGAGTGCAGATATCTATTTTATATGGCATGACTTCAAACCCCTCAGTACAATTAACAAGTCCCTTACCAATATGTCCCAGTTTATTTCCCCAAGTATATATGTGTTCCTCCTGCTGGCCTTTACCAAATATTTTCTTCTTTGTACTTTCATAGAATGTGGTTCATTCTACCACTGTAATACTATTGAATTGAATTATGACTATATTAATATTTTTTTATCCACCCATCCTTAACAAACTGTCTGACATACAGTAAGGGTTCAATAAATTTTTGATGGGTGGATATATACGTAAAAGATTGTTCTCAGGTTTGACTTATTGCTCCTGAAATAACATTGTTGTGACAACAAATAGCACAAAGTGAGAAAAACGATGTGTTTTTAGAAATATATGAAAGCATGAAATCAAATAATATTTCTGGCTATTTGCCTGACCTTGCTACTATTCATAACTGGTTCTACTACCAGCTATTTCTATCCCATTGTTCATTTATTACCATAATTTAACTTGGTCATCACATACATTAGAAAGCTTCATTGAGCTGCAGTGAAAGTATGGCTCTAAATGTGCCAGGAATAGTTAAATGAATTATAATGTGATATTGGCCCAGGGGCTCAGCCTAAAAAAATAATGAATGGACAGTTAGCTGATCTGAAAAAAGAGCACAATGGAAATTTTAAACAATTCACTGATAATCACCCAGGAGGGATTTGGAAAGTATGCTTTTATAGATAACATTCACACACACAAAAATTTAAATTAATGCTTGAAAACCTTCAGCCAAATTTGTTTTAATCCTCATAATATGCAGAGTATTACAGTTTTCTTTTTTAACAGTTAAGCTTTGCATCAGACTTTCATGTTCGTGCAAAGTACTAAAATGGAATGGAAATTTATACAGTCACTTTTGTAAGAATAATTTTAAGATGTTAACCTGGCCAAAAACTGACTACATTCAGTCAGTGAATGTACTCCTGAAGTTATGATTTGATACAATCATTGACCAAGAAGCTATGCTCCATTAAAAATGTGTCTTTTCTTCCTGTCCCACAGCAACCTAATTTTTAAAATAATGGGGCTGTTAGCAGTTAAAGAATTTTAACCTTCTGCAAAACAAAAGCAACAACACAAAAATGTTTGCAATCTACTGCCCTTGAGTTATTACATCAGAGGAGTTTAAAACTAAAAGTGCTGTTGCAGAAAGTGTAATAAGCAACTGTGTCAATAAAATTTAACAAATTCTGTCCATAAATCAAGGACTTGATGATAAAATGTTACCTTTTAATCCTTTGGGTTAACTCAGGTTTGTTTATTCCATTAACATTACATTTTGAAAACTGCAGTTCAGTTTTACTAAGTACAGTTCTTGTGGTTTTCATAATATGTTCCACAGAAATAGGAACATATTTTTTCCCTTTTAATTCTTAAAATAGAAAAATTTAAGTTCATCTTTATCTTAATTAAGTTAGTGATGTTATTTCTCAATACATAAGAAAATAATGTGTGGGGTTTGTTTCGGCATGGTGCTAGATTTCTTACTTTTAAGTAATGGAAAAAATATATCAATTCACTAAATATCCCTTTTCTAATACACACATCATAAATGCACAATCCATTTTTGAATGCAAATAAAGTTGGCCCTGGCTATTTTACTTCTGTTATATAAATAGAAAATTTAAAAATCTCGCTACTGTTTATATCAGTATACTTTACCTCTGCCACCTAAAATTTCCTGATCTACCTACCACTCAGAGGCTGGAATAGACCCTGTGCTCCTACTGGTTCAGTGCATAGCTTTATGCAAACTCTATACACTGACTCCAAATGATCACTTCATTCACTTGCCTCCCATACTGAGGAAACTTACACAGGGAGAAGAGTATGTCTTACCTGTTTTGTTGAATTCTCATCAGTTAGAAAAAGCCTGACCAAAGGTAGCTACTTTCTAAATGCTTGAATGGAATTGGTTATTAAATTAATTGTTCATTTATAAAATCTTGTATATTTATTCTAACTTCATCTTAAATACATTTGTAACAGTTAAGCATACAATAGTCAATGTTTGATTTGTAGAACTGGGTAGAAAATTGAATACAAAAGAGGTGCAATAAGCTTCGTGTTACAATTACAATTTTAGATCATTTTTGCCCATAGCATAAGGAAATTGATTGTTTTTATTTCAATTACACTGGACATATTTCTCCAATTAATAGTTAATTATTGGTGTTCCTTAATTATACAATAACTTTTTGAAAGGAGGTATAAATATAAATATAATAAAACAAAGTTTTAATAGGTCTCAATATTTTGTATTTACTATGTGATTGTTCTACATAATAAACACCTTTTATAACTGAGTCTTATAACTCAGTCTTAAATAACTGAGACACATCTTTAATTCTTGCAGTAACAGAAAAATATTTTTTTAAGATTTATTTATTTATTTATTTATTTATTCATTTATTTATTTATTTTTAGAGAGAGGGGAAGGGAAGAAGATAGGAAGAGAAACATCAATGTGTGGTTGCATCTCGAGTGCCCCCTACTGGTGTCCTGGCATGCGACTCAAGCATGTGCCCTGATTGGGGATCTAACTGGTAACCCACAAAAGTCTTATTTTTAAGTATTGACTGTGTGTACATAAAATTCTGATTGAGTATTACAAGTACACATTTCAGAGTAAATTGGAGGAAGTAGTCTTACGGTGTGGTAAGTGGAATAATTCCCTCCTCACCCTAACTGTATCCATGTCTTAACCACAAGAACTGTGAATATTTTATGGTACATAGCAAGTGGAACTTTGATAATGGAATTTATGTTAATAATTTTAAATATAAGGAGTCATCTTGGTTTATACAGGTGGGCCCCATGTGATCACATTGTCCTTTAAAAATGGAAAAAGGAGGCTGATGAGTCAGAGATGTGTTGGAAGGATGACAGGAGAGATTCAAAGTGTGAGAGGAACTCAACCCACTATGACTGACCTTGAAGATGGTGGCAGGAAGCCATAGGCCAAGGGATTTGGTGATCTCTGGAAGCAGGAATTGTTCTCAGCAGACAGGCAGCCAGGGAACTGGATCCTCATTCTCACAACCACAATGAACTGATTTTGCCAGTAATACAAATAAAATTAGAAGAGGAAACACCCCCAGATCCTCCAGAAAGGAGCACAGCCTTATCAGCACCTTGATTTTAACCCGGTGGGAACCATAGAAGAGTATAGTATCATAAGAAAATAAAATTATATTATGTTAAGTCACTCAAATTGTGGTGGTTTGTTATTCGAGCAATGGAAAACTACTGATAATACAGTTGGCCTATGTTGAGGGATGAATAATAATAACTATTACTTATTGAGCACTTATAATGAACAAGGCATGTTAAAAGTATTATCTCATTTAATAGTAATATCTTCATTTGTTTACTTGAGTAAAACAAAGTACATAAAGTTTAGATAATTATCCAAACTCAGTCAGCTTGTAAACAATAGATCCTGGATTATTCAAACAGGTTGTCTAACTGTTGGCCCCCTTTTATCCAGTATGCTACTCTGCTTCACAATAGTACTACAAAAACCTTAAACAGGAACATAATCAACAAAACAAACAAACTAACAAGCAAAATATAACCAAAGACACTGAAATAGAGAACAGGCTGACAGTGAGCAGAGGGGAGAGGGGAGGGAATTTCAGGGGAAAATGGGAAGGGTTTGCAGGAACAAGTATAATGGACACAGGGACAATAACAAGGAGCATGGAAACTGGAGGGAGGTGGGGAGGGCTGGGGGGGTGGGCTGGGATGGGGGTAAAAGGCAGAAAACTGTACTTGAACAACAATTAAAATAAAAAAAGAAGCCATACTGAGTTAATGCTAAAACTACAAAAACAGTCATTTATTGAAATTATAATTTATAATTATCTATATGCTCATGCTCAATATATTTACTATGTAGTTTCCCACTGAGGTTTGTATATTTATGGAAATACACTTAGAAATAAAATTGTACTTTCAAGTTTTAGTAAAAACATAAAATATATTATTTTTTTCAGGAGTAAAATACTATCTAACATGTATTCAGCACTTGCCATGAGCATGGTGCTATATTTTGTATCTTATATGCATCATCTCCTTTATTCCTGATAACCCTATGATGTAGGCTTTATTATATATCTATTTTGCAGATTAAGAGTCTGAGTTTCAGAAATGTTTTTGGAAAATGAAACCAACCATGGCCGCAAAAAAGTGACATAAGAGGGCCTAGTACCCAGGAATGTGACACTCCAAAGTATGCTACCACTTTATGAATAAGTCAGTGTGAAATGTCACCTGGTAAACTTTACTTCTTCTGTAGAATGAGATAATAATGCAATATTTAACTAGAGTGATTTCAAGTTGATGGATAAGATAATGCATCGTATATAATGTCCTTAATTAACATGGCAGTGATTTATGATTCTCAATCCAGAGGCCCCAGTGCACTAAGCCTACCATTCCTGGCCTGCTGACCTGCTGTGGCATCTCGGGCTATCTCTAGACAGGCTGTGCTCCCAAGAGCAGCCTGCAAAATTGTGGCATGTGAAGATAAATGTGGAGGGTAAGAGTGTGGCAGGGATCCAAATACTCATACCCATTGAGCCCTATCGTTGTTAAACTCCCTCAGGTGTTTTCATAGACCTTTATATAGCTCCTCTTAGTGATATTTTTACCTACTGATTGCTATTTGTAATATTTACTCTCTTGACTTTGAGTGGCAAGTTGTTTCCACCCACTCATCAAGAATAAGCTATATCCCTTCCTTTGGCTTCTTACTGAACTCCAAATCAAATGTTACTTTCCTTCCTTGCCCATACTTCATTATATTACTTTATAAAAAATAGGCAAATGGATTATTTTACCCTATACTATTCACTTGTAGGGTAATTAACAATGCACTCTGCATACAAATAAATTATTTTTAAAAAGTCTCTCTCAGGTCATTGGATGAGCTGCATATCTAATTTATTTAAAACACTAAATGTTAGCCCTGGCTTGTGTAGCTCAGTGGATTGAGCATGGGCCTGAGAACCAAATGGTTGTCAGTTCGATTCCCAATCAGGGCACTTGCCTGAGTTGTAGGCCAGGTCTCCAGTACGGGGCACACAAGAGGCAACCACACATTGATGTTTCTTTCCCTTTCTTTCTCATTCCCTTCCCCTCTCTCTAAAAATAAATAAATAAAATCTTTAATAAAAATAAAACACTGAATATTATAGTAACCAAATATGTTGTGAAGGCATTCTGAGAAGCTTTACTTGAAGGTGTTAAGAATTCTCAAAATCAATAACACATACCTAGCCTAAGTAATTCTTAGAAGTATATGCTTGACAAAGTAGAAAGTTTTTAATGAGAGAATTCCTTCATCATGAACACTTTTGTTAGATTTGTTTAATGAAATGCTGTATAAGTTTCATCAGGAAAATTAAAACAGCAACTAATTATCTTGCTTATAACTTTCTTTACCCCAAAGTTTAAAAATAGCAAAGCTGTACATATATCATACATGGAATTTTCTGAATTAAGTTATAAACCATCATTCTTTTTACTGCCTTAATTTAAATACTATTTCAATAGATATGGGGGTGGTCAGAAGATGGAGGCCAAGTAGGTAGAACCTGAGCCCACTTTCTTGTGCCCCCAGCACTGATGTTTGGCTGATCTTCTTACAAATGACCTGAACAATCAAAGGAATCTCAGCTGATATGAATTTTTGAAGCCAGGGAGTACAGAGGATGCTTTGCATCATCCGGTAAGAGATTTTAGAAGTTGACAGGGAAATGCCCTGTGTGAGGTGCCTGCAACAGAGGAGAGATCAGACAGAAAATGGGACTTAGAGGCTCCCTCCCCTCCCAAAGTGGAGCACTGGTCCCACACAGGGAAACCACCAACCCTAATAGGGAGAGACTTGGAAGAATATACAGAGTCTGGGAGACTCAGGCTGTACACACACAGTGAGCAGCATATCCATAGCTGCAGCACCAGCCAGGAGAGTTCCAGAGAGAAATTCTATCTCCTAAAACTGGCAGAGGCACCGGCAGGCTGTGGACAGCCCTGACTAAGAGAGACTTTGTGCTTTTCAGGGAGGTGGAGTATGTGGAGAAGTGGCCCAGGACTTGGTGCTTTGGTGTGGGGGCCACATAGAACCTCTTTTAAAAGGGGAGCTAAGGTGAGACTGGGCAGGGTGGCTGTGCTTGGGCACATGCACAGAGGCTCTGCCAACAAAAAAAACAGGGTGAAAGAGAAGTTTGGTCCCACTGAGCCCAGCTGCATAGGAAAAAGAGAAGGTTGCACAGTGAAGGAATTGTGGGACCTGGCAGGGAGCTACTCAGAGTCGAGAGTTAGGGCCTGAGTCTCTTGTGAAAGTTGCAGGCTGGGGACTAGACAGCCAGGAGCTGAGTGCCTGAAATTCACTGTAGCCAGGCAGGTCCCCTCACAGGCAGGTGTGTCCAATCTTCACTTGTGGGATTACAGGCTCTGAAGATCAGTGAAGCCAGGCTCAGGAGCCTCCTGCTTCGTGCATATGCACAGAGGAAAGAAGGGGCCCTAGAACTTCTATCAGACACTGTGAGCTACACTGGTTCCTCAGACCCTAATCCACTGAAACCAGCAGAACAGAGAGTTTAGAGACAGGCACTAGAAGGGGTGTTCAGGGCCCCACCCCGCCTCAGATCTTATGCAGAGCTACCGTGAGTGATAAGCAGGAAATAGCTGCCTTTTTTACACAAATTGGCTCCTCACAGGAAACAGACAGCTAATCCACCAGAAACTATACATTATTGGAGATAATCTGGGACAGACCAAGATGTGTGGCGGGAGGCAGGGGAACACTCCCACCATCTTTCCTGAAGACTCAACAGTGGCCCCAAGTGGTGACCTAGGGATTCCACTCTCTGGATCGCACCAGAGCCGCCCTCTGGAGGCAGGTGGAGGTGGTAGTGGCAGTGCTCTTTGACATTAGATGAACCACTCCTGGGCCTTGTTCTGATGGAAAGCTAGCAGAGCAGAATAGTGGGGGCCAACCAAGTCTGAAGGAGACAGCCACAGAAGGGATTGTTTGCACTCTCCAACAGGCTGCCTAGGGCCAGAGTAGAACACCATCTGACATTACCAAGGGTGGACCCAGAAAAAGAAGACAGTGGCAAACACAACTCTGCTAAGACAAAATTCACCACGGTGTTCTTCATTATTTCAGTTACGTTTTTCTTCTGCATAACTTTAAAACATTTTTTCTTTTTTTAATTTTTTCCTATTATTTGACTATTTTTTATTTTACTTTATTTCAAATCTCATATTTTACTCCTCTATTATCATACTCCATTTTCCCTTCTTCCTTCCTCTTATTTTTGTTTTAAATTTTATTTCCTCCTTTCTTTTCCACTTTGTTTCTATTCCGTACTCTTACTATTTCTCTTCCCTCCAGACTCTCAAAACCATTGTCTTGTCATTAGTTATCTCACATTGTTTTTCCCTTCCTTATAATATCCTTATTTTCTCTCCCCTTTTATCAATCTTTGCTTGTTGGTTGTTGATATTGTGGTTGTTGCATTTCTTCAATTTTACTCCTAGAGGTTCACAACATTTGTATTTCAAATATCAAATTTTACTGTTCTCTTCTATTCTATTTTGCCTGTTTCCTTCCGTTTCTTTTTTCATTTTAAATTTCATTTTTTTACATCTCTTAACCTAGCTTTCATTCCTCATTCTTATTATTTCCTCTCCCTGTATCTTCTCAAAATCACTTTTCTTTTCTTTAGGCATCTCATAATTATTTTTTCTTTCACTTTTCCTTCTTATTCCCTTTCCACACTCATTTGTCATTGATATTTTTATGGTAGAAGTTTTTCTTCAATTTTGTTCCTATTATTTTTACTATTTTTTCATACCTCATATACTACTCTCTTTTCTTACTCCATTTTCCCTCTTCTATTCCTTTTTTTATTTATGATGTAAATTTTCTTTTCTTTCTTTCTTTACCTTGTTCATATTCCCTAGTTTTATTATTCCTTCTCCCCAACCTTCTCAAAATCATTTTTCATTCTGTAAGTCATTCCATAATCATTTTTCCTTTCTTATAATATTCTTAATCTTTTTCCAACTTTATTAATATTTGCTCAGTTGTGTTAGTGTGGTTATGGTTGGGGAATAGTTTTGCAGGTGTGGGTTTGGTTTCCTTGGTGGTTTTGTTTTGTTCTGGCAGCACCTGTACAACAGCATACAAGAAGTGGTGGGTGGTGTGACTCTCAGTCACACAGGAGGAGAGAAGTACCCACCAATGAATGACCCAACAACATCCAAAATGCAAATACAACAAGAGAGCCCACGTAAAAGCCATAAAAGGCACCCAAAGAGCATCTGTCTCAGGAGATCAAGGAGACTGCACAACTGAGTCCCACAGATCTCCTACCACAGAAGTGTACGCCAAGAAGACCGGGAGTCAAAACAGATCAATTGAATATGCAGAAACAAACAAAAAGAGTCTCAAAACTGGGGCTACAAAGAAACAACCCCCAACCAAAAAGAAAGGAGGAATCACCAGAAAGCATTCTATATAAAATTCAGACAAACAATCTATCAGACATAGAGTTCAATATAATGGTTATAAGGAGGCTCAAGGAGCTCAGTGAAAGATACAAAGAACTCTATGGGAGCTACAAAGAACTTAGTGGAAACTACATCAGCATGAAAAAGGACATAGAAACTATAAAAAAGAGTCAGGGGCAAATGAAAAATACAATATCTGAAATGAAGAATACACTAGACAGAATTAAAAGCAGGCTAGATGAAGCAGAGAATCAAATAAGCGAGCTGAAGGACAAGGTAGAAAAAAATACCCAGACAGAGCAACAAAATAAAAAGACTCAAAAGGAATGAAGATACTTAAAGGGAGCTAAAGGACAATGTAATGTATAATAATACTCACATAATTGGGATACCGGTAGAAGGAGAAGAAGAGCAAGGGATAGAAAACCTGTTTTAAAAAAGTGATGACAGAAAACCTACGTAGGTTGATGAGGGGAAAATTCATGGAAAGTCAGGAAGCACAGAAGGTCACAATCAAGATGAAACCAAAGAGGCCTACTCTAAGCATGCTACAAACAAAATGGCAAAATTAGAAGGCAAAGAGACAATCTTAAATGCAGAAAGGGAGAAACAGATAGTAACATACAGGAGAACTCTGATAAGACTATGAGCTGATTTCTCAATAGAAACAGTATAAGCCAGAAGGGAATGGTAAGAAATATTCCAAATAATGAAAAACAAAGACTTGCAACCAAGACTACTCTACACAGCAAGTCTCTCATTTAAATGGAAGGCAAAATAAAGAGCTTCTCAGAAAAGAAAGCTAAAAGAGTACATCAAAACCAGTATTGCAAAAGATACAATAGGGACTACTCTAAGAAAATGAAGAAAAAGAGAGAGAGAGACAGACAGGAACACAGGTACAAAGAGGAAAAATGGCAGCATATGAATATATACCTATGAATAAGAATAAATGCCTATCCATATCAATAAATACTTATCAATAAATAAGAATGAATATATATCTATCAATAAGAACCTTAATTGTAAATGGATTAAATGTTCCAATCAAAAGACTGAGGGTAGCTGAATGGATAAGAAAGCATGACCACATATATGCTGTCTACAAGAAACCCACCTCAGAACAAAAGAACTACACAGGTTAATAGTGAAGGGATGGAAAAAAATATTCCAAGCAAACAGACATGAAAAGAAAGCTGGGGTAGCCATACTTATATCAAACAAAATACTGCAAAACAAAGGCCATAACATGAAACAAAAAAGATCACTACATAATACTTAAGGGAGTAGTCCAACAAGAAGATGTAACCCTTAAAACACATGTGCACCCAACATATGAGCACTTAAATAAGTAAGGAAAATCTTGGAGGATTTCAAGAAAGATTTTGACAGCAACACAGTCATCTTAGCAGATATTTACACCCACTGTCTGCAATGGATAGATCATCCAAACAAAGGATCAACAGGAAAATTGTGGCCTTGAACAATACTGTCGATCAAATGAACTTAATTGGTATATACAAAATCTTTCACCCCCAAAGAATCAAAATATACATTCTTTTCAAATTTACATGAAATGTTTTCAAAGATAAACTACATGGTAAGACACAAAACAAGCCTCAACAAATTCAAGAAATTTGAAACCATAGCAAACATTTCCTCAGATCACAATGACTTGAAACTAGAAACCAACCTCAAGGAAAAATCTCAAAAACATTCAAATACATGGAGAAAAAAATAACATGTTATTAATTAATGAATTGGTTAACAATGAGATCAAGAAAAAATCAAAAACTACCTGGGAACAAATGATAGTGAACACACAACAACCCAAAATCTATGGGACACACTGAAGGCAGTCCTGAGAGGGAAGCTCATTACAATACAGGACTACCTAAAGAAGATAGAAAAATCTCAAATAAACAACTTAACCCTACATCTATAAGAACTAGAAGAACAACAAACAAAGCCTAGAGTAAGTAGATGAAAGGAAATAACAAAGATCAGATCAGAATTAAATGACATAGAGACTAAAAATAAAATTCAAAGGATCAATGAATCCAAGAAATAATTCTTTGAAAAGATAAACAAAATCGACACACCTTTAATCAAATTCATCAATAAAAACAAGAGAGAACAAAATAAATAAAATCAGAAATGAAAGAGAAGGTACAATCAAAACCACAGAAATACAAAGGATTGTAACAAATTACTATGAACAACTATATGCCAAGAAATTGGACAACCTGGGCAAAATGGACAATTTCTAGAAACATAAAATCTTTCATAACTAAATCAAGAAGAAGCAGAAAGCCTGAATATATCACAACTAGTGAAACTGAAGCTGTAATCAAAAACTTCAGGCACACAAAAGCCCTGAACCAGATGGCTTCACAGACAAATTTCACAAAACACTTAAATAACTTACTCCTATCTTTCTCAAACTATTCTCAAAAATTCATAAAGTGGGAAACTCCCAAACTCTTTTTATGAGGCCAATATTATCCTAATCCCAAAATCAGGTAAAGACACAACTAAGAAAGAAAACTACATGCCAATATTTCTAATGAACATAGATGCTTAAATCCCTAACAAAATACTGGCAATCTGGATGCAGCAATATATTAAAAAGAGCATATGCCATGATCAAGTGGGATTCATCCCAAGGATGCAAGGATGGTAGAATATTCACAAAGCAATAAATGTAATACATCACATAAACAAAACACAAGAATCACATGACCATATAAATAGACACTGAAAAAGCATTTGATAAAATCCAGCATCCATTCATGATAAAAACTCTCAGCAAAGTGTTACTAGAGGAAGCATACCTCAACATAATAAAAGCCATATACTAGAAATCCACTGCCAACATCATACTCAATGGGTGAAAACTACAAGCTTTCCTATTAAGACAAAGGTGTCCACTTTTACCACTCTCATTCAACATAGTACTGGAAGTTCTAACCACAGTGATCAAGCAAGAAAAAATAAGTAAAAAGCATCCAAATTGGAAAAGAGGCAGTAAAAGTGTCATTATTCACAGATGACATGATAGTGTATATGGAAAACCCTATAGACACCACAAAAAAAACTACTCAACCTAATAAATAAATTTGGTAAAACAGCAGGATACAAAGTCAATATTCAGAAATCAATGGCATTTTTGTACACCAGCAATGAAATATCAGAAGTGAGACTATGAAAAAAATCCCATTTTCTATAACAACAAGAAAAATAAAGTACCTCAGAATAAATTTAGCCAAGGAGGTAAAAGATCTGTACCCAGAAAATGATAAAACACTGAAGAAAGTAATTGAGGAAGATACAAATAAATGGAAGCAATACCATGTTCATGGACTGGAAGAATTAACCTCATTAAAATATTCATACTCCCCAAAGCAATCTATAGATTCAACACAATTCCTATTAAAATACCAATGGCATACTTCACAGATTTAGAACAAATATTTCAAAATTGTATATGGAACTAAAAAGACCCTAAATAGCCTCAGCAATCTTGAGAGGGAACAAAGTAGAAAGGATCACAATACCTGATACCAAACTATACTACAAGGCCATTGTAATCATGACAGTCTGGTACAGGCATAAGAACAGACACACAGATCAATAGAACAGAATTGAGAGCCCAGACGCAAAACCATGTCTCTATGGTCAATTAATATTTGACAAAGGGGACACAGGCATATAATGCAGTAAAGGTAGCTTTTTCAATTAATGGTGTTGGGAGAACTGACTGGGATATGCAAAAAATTAAACCAGACCACCAACTTATACCATACACCAGAATAAACTCAAAATGTATGAAAGGCTTAAACATAAGATGTGACACCATAAAAGTCCTAGAGGAAAACATGGGCAGTAAAATTTCAGATATTGCATGTAGCAATTTTCTTGCCAAAATGTCTTTTAGGACAAGGGAAATAAAGAAAAAATAAACAAATGGGACTACATCAAATTAAAAAGCTTCTGCATAGCCAAAGAAACCATCATATAAATGAAAATGAAAGTGACCATAGGGGAGAACATATTTGCCAATTATACATTGGACAAGGGTTTAATCTCCAAAATATATGAAGTCATACAAATCCACACCAGGAAGACAAACAATCCAATTAAAATATGGGCAAAGAACCTGAACAGACACTTCTCCAAGGAGGGCATACAGAGGGCCCATAGACATAAGAAAAGATGTTCAACATCACTCGCCATCAGAGAGATGCAAATTGAAACCACAATGAGATATCACCGTACACCTGTCAGGATGGCTACCATCAATAAATTAACAAACAACAAGCACTGGTGAGGATGTGGAGAAAAGGGAACCCTAGACCACTGTTGGTGGGAAAACAGTATGGAATTTCTTCAGAAAATTGAAAATGGAACTTGCTTGTGACCCAGCAATTTTACTGCTGGGAATATATGCTAAGAATCCTGAATCATCAATTCAAAAGGACTTAAGCAATCCTATGTTCATAGCAGCACT
>JAPYXV010001838.1:0-13707 GCA_028533065.1 Trachops cirrhosus | reverse complement strand
TTTTTTTCTTCCTTCTGGTCCACTCCATTGATGTGAGACCCATCTTTCATTCCATCACTATTGGTTCCCTGTGCATCTTTCTTCATTTCACTTAATGTAGCCATCATTTTTTCATCTAGTTTGTGACCAAAATCAACCAATTCTGGAGTTTCCTGATCACCAGTGCTTTGAACTGCGCATCTGATAGGTTGGCTATCTTTTGGTCGCTTAAAAGAATGGGTTCTGGGGCTTTCAATTCTGTCTGAGCCATCTCTTTGCTATTTCTTTTTGGTCTTGTTGAGCACCTGTAGTGAGGGGCAGGGCCTTAGGTATTCACCAGGGCGGGGCACCCCAGTTGCTGGGTTGTGACACTGTATGTGGGGGTGGGGTCCGAGAAGGAACAATGGCGCTTCCTCCACTCTCTGTAGGACCCCAGACTCTTCTGCCACTTTCTGCAAACCAACTGGGCCCCTCTGGCACCAATTCCGGTGTGGGTGGGCCTGTGCACCTGGCGGGACCTTCCTTTTCAGTCAGTGACCCAAAGCTCTATTTCCCAGCGCTGGGACCCTGAGTTGGGCGCAGTGTCTTGCATCACAATGGCTGCCTTGCTGGGTCTGACGGTCGCCAACCCCCGACCAGGGTCCTCCAGCCACTGCTGCTCGTGTGCCCAGCGTCTGCCCGCTGGGGTCCTGCGAACCACCGGTTGCTCTGCTGTCTGCTTGCGTCCCTCGCCCGGCCAGACTCCGCCCCTCCTACCGGTCTGGAGGAACGTGTCCAATTTTAACTCCTAGGGTGTCTGACTTCCCTACAGTTCAGTTTTCTGTCAGTTCTGGTTGTTATTTTGTTTCTATATTGTTGTTGTCTCTATCTTGGTTGTGCGAGGAGGCACAGTGCAGCTACCTATGCCTTCATCTTGGCCGGCAGCCCCCCGCAGGTTTTGGTCTTTTAACTTCAAAGACTATCCTACTTTTCCTCCTTCAAGCCTCATTTCCAAAAGCCCCATTAGAGTGCCCAAACAGTTTCCTTGCTTGGCAGTAACACTTTCTCATTAAGGTCTCTATCTTTGGTCTCTAATAGTATTTCTTTCTTTCTTTAAAACCTTTGTAAAATAAAAGGCTGTACCTGTTTTTGAAGGAATTTCATATGGCAAAGGACAGAGAGAAGAGTTTTTGAGACATGGAATAGGTGTAGGGTAATACTTCTCATGGTTCCTGAAATGTTATCCTGTGATTATAACCAGTTAAGAATCACTAAATCTTTTTTTACCATCACCAAAGATTTGGCCAAATTTGAACATGCTGTTCTTTGTGTTATTAAATCAATATCAACTTTTATTTGCTCTCCAAGTAGGATAGTAAACATAGAATATATTTATTTACACTGCACATATCCTCAGAGGTATGATAAATATATTACTGATCTGTGCTTTGCTTTTGTTATTTAACATTCATGAAATATGCTAATAATATAAACTTAAGAAAGTATAGAGAATACTGTTTTATTCCTTAAAATTCCGCTTCAGTTTTCTTTGTGTATATAGTTTGAACCCTAAGATTTCTTTAGGTTGTAGTGAATTAGCTTTATATTCAAAATACCAGTGTAGGTTTCTTTCTTGTGCTAGTGATAATAGAAGAATATTAAGAAGTGGAATGTTAGGTTTCACTTCTATATCGTGAACATAAAAGATTATTTATTGAAAGTGCGGGAGACTATGATGTGTGGGGGCAGGAGGTACATGGGAACTCTGTATACTGTCCCTCAATTTTGCTATAAACTTAAAACTACTCAAAAAAAAAGTCTGTTAAAAAAATTCTCTGAGTAGGAGTGAAACAAAGCACCTTGTGGAGGGTCATCCCTGGGCCATGTTCTGACACAAATAGTTAACATTTCTTGAGTTTTCAACTACATGATAGACACTATGCTATATGATTCACATGCCATAACCTAGACTGCCATTAGTCACCAGATATCTGTTCTTGGCTCCCCTTAGTAATAAAACTCTCAATTTTTAGCTAGCATTTGGCTCCCTAGAATAAAAGCTTTATTGCCCTAGCCAGGTAGGTCAGTTGGTTAGAGCATCATCCTGATACACCATGGCTGCAGATTAAATCTCCAGTCAGGGAACATAGAATCAACCAATGAATGCATAAGTGAGTAGCACAACAAATTGATGTTTCTCTCTCTTCCTCTCTCTCTAAAAATTAATTTAAAAAATTTTAAAAGAATAACACCTTTATTTTCTAGCTGCCCTCACAAGTAGGTGTGCCAAATAACTAAGTTTCTACCCACAGGGAACAACTGCGATTGGTGAATACTTCTTCTGGGCAGTGGAGCCAAAGAAAGAGAGGATACTATTTTTTGTCTCTTTCTAATAGCTTGGCAATTCAGTTGTATTCTCACACCTAGAAAGCAGACCACGTGCTGACTGAAGTTGTAGCTTTAGGGGAAATGATTGGAAAGATTAATGATTTTTGTATGTACTGGTTGCTTCTTGACACTTTCAGCAAAGCCTTACAGTCTAGAGACAAGCAGTGTAGAAGCAGAGAAGGAAGGGACTGCAGCTTTGCTGAAAGAGCTGCTATTTTTCTGAGGACTGCAATCTAAATTGATAATTTGAGCCTTTGTGGGATGAAAAGGATGATTGCTTCTGTACCCCAAACCGAAGCAATTATAAGCAGTGGCTAAAACCCTAAAGCTTTAGCAAGAGATAAAACTAGTGCCTCTTCATACAAAAGCATCAACTGTCTGGCAAAAAGTGGATTAAGGTTCTTACTTCCCACCCAAGCCTGTTTTAAATGAATTCTAGATCGCTCCATTAAATGGAGAGAGAAATAGATGGGCAGAATAATATAACTAATAAGCAAAATACTACTAGTCAGGCTCTTAAAAAATGATGGCTGTGATCTTTGGCTGTGATTTAAGGACAGGGAATTGACTGAAGATAAATAAAAATGAATTCCTATTGTAAAGACTTATGTTACCTGCATGGAGGAACTTCTGAGATAGCAAAGCTAGGAACCATGAGGATTGCATTTAGTCTTCTAGGGCCGCATAACAAAATACCACTGACTAGGTGGCTTAAACAACAAAAATTTATTTTCTCACAGTTCTAGAGACAAGAAGCCTAGGGTCAAGGTGTTGTAGGCTTAGCTTATCCTGAGGCACTGCTCCTTGGAGTGTAGACAGCTATCTTCTCACTGTGCTCCTCTGTGGCCTTTCCTCTGATTACTCTTTCTCTCTCTTAAGAACACTAGCCATATTAGATTAAGGTGCCACCCTTTTGACCTCATTTAACCTTAATCATGACCTTAAAGGCTTTATCTCCAAATACAGTTACATTGGGGGTTAGGACTTCAACACGTGAAATTGGGGGGGGCGGTTCACAATTTAGTCCATAACAACAATAGTAAATAAAAGAGTTCATCATAGATAGCAGAACCAAGGGCTGACAGGCTAATAAAAAAACTCCATCCACAGGCCAGAGAGTCTTTGTAATGTTTGCCCAGCAGGGTTTGATAACTTCCATGGACCAGTACCAGTGAGTATTGTGCAAAAGTTTCCTTTTAAAAAAATTTTAATTGGAATTTTAATTAAAGTTATCTTATTCTTGTTTCAACATTATATAGTCAGTATGCCTGAGAGGACAGGGCAAATAACTTTTAGTTTATAGGTTTCTGGATCATGAGTGGCTACATTGTGCCATGATGAAGATGACTGAATATCACTCAGTGTTTCTGGACTTTGAGCTTCATGCAGTAACCAAATGGCACTTTGGAGTTATATCTCAAAGGGACAGAGTCTCTAGGTGGAAAACAAGGAACCCATGGATGAGTGCAGTGTGGCAAGAACAGCTATTTGTCCCCTATTTGCTTCCTTCTTCTTTTAAGTTTTAGCTGAATAAGATTTCCTGAAGTAAAGATTAGATTTCTCAGCGTCCCTCACAGCTATGTGACTTTTCCAGGGAGTATTTTTGTAAAGAAATGGACAGACCCTACTTTACTTTTCTTCCTTTTACTGTTGTCTAGAATGAGAATAATAATTTTGGAGCTTTATTATCCATCTTAAACTATGAAGTAAAGCTGCCTGCTGTGGCAATGCAAAAAGATCTAAACAGCCCTGGCTCAGTGGATTGAGTGCCAGCTTGCAAACCAAAAAGTCACAGGTTTGGTTCCCAGTCAGGGTACATGCCTGGGCTGTGGCCCAGTTTCCCCAGTTAGGGGCACACAAGAGGCAATCAATCGATCTCTTGCACATCAATGTTTCTCTCCCTCTCCTTCTGCCTCCCTTCCCCTCTCTCTAAAAAGTAAATAAATAAAATCTTTATAAAAAAGGATCTAAAGAGCTAGAATCCTGTCACTGTGGAATGACTACCTCTAGACTTCTTTAACAGAAATAAATTATACTTTTAAAGCCAATATTATTTGGGGTATGCTGAATTGTTCTTCTGTCAATTGGGCTAATCTGGGAAATGTGTTTCCCATAATTCCTTTCCCTGTATGATTCCCAGGATAGAGTTGACCAACAGAGGAATTTGCTCATATTTTGAGAAGCAGAAGTGAAACTAGCCATACCTCTCTGACAGTATTTATCCTCTCACCTGGTGATGCGCAAATGTCAAGATTTTCAGTGGGTTGAGCTTGTTTGCTCTTCAAACTCTAGGCTCTTCTTCCCAACTGCTAGCCCTGCTGATCAACAGCCATAGGCCCACCGCCAGACACTTCGCAGTGGAGTTGAGTTGGCACAGAGGTTGAAGTTATGGAGGGGCATTGCTTCCCATTCACAGGTCCACTTTGGCTGGTGGATGTGCTTTGCTTCTCAGGTTTTCTTGTAACCTTCAGCTTGTCCACCCACAACAGGCCTTCAGGAAATTGTGTAGTGACTATTACTTCAACTTCCCCTTCCAGATCTTTGCTTCCTCAGTTCCTCTCACAGTTGTGTAAGCTCAAATCTCTGTTTTAAGTCTCTTGTCCAATAACATGTATAGTAGCTTTATTCCCTCACTGAACTCTCAATAATATGTTAGGTTTTAAGACACATGTACATAACCTTTATCCCAATGGAGTCACATACATTATCCCTTTCAGGCTTTCTAAGAACCATAGGAAAGTGGCACTATTATTTTCTCTATTTTACAAATGTAAAAACAGGTTAAGAGAAGTAACATTCTACTCTTATGCAGTAAGTAAGTGGTGAAGTCAAGTTTATAACCCAGTCCACCTGATAGAACCAGAGAGCTTAACCACTGCACCTTAATACTTGTATACCTACTGTCTAAGAGTATTACTCTCACTCTTATCCCTTCTTGCTTTAATCACTGTTTATGTTGAAAGTTGATCATGCTACCTGATCAGACAACCATATTATGTGAGCAAAAATCAATGCAGAGTGCCAGTATATCACCAGGATTCAGTTACTAGCTTGGGAAAAAGTCAGTTTTATTGAAAATCTGTTTGCTTTTTTCCTCTTCAACTCTCCCAAAGCAGAACCCTTAGTTAGGTAAAGCTCCATTCTGGGCAAGGGTTAGGGTCCATTTCTTGGTTTTGTTTAATATTTTAAAGTTGAGGAAAGATTAATGCAATGCTCTTGGCATATTGCCTACTAAAGAAGAGACTTCAGGCAAAGTTGCCACAATCAATCTTGTATGTACCAAAATCTTGTGTGTGTACCAAAAGAGGCGCTAATTCTCATAATGTTTATGTAATCATCCTGAATTCAGGAGTTTCAAAACAACTTAACTCTTTAAAGACAACATATTTTAGAGTGGACATATTTGCATACATTCTGGCCCTCTGTCTCAATGGTTTAGTATGTATTTCCGAGGAAAAAGGATATTCTCTTATGTAACCACTATACAGTTATCCAGTTCAAAATTAAACATTGATATTTTATTCTATGAATCATATTCTGATTTTGTTTCAATAATATCCTTCATGGTACTTTTTTTTTCTTTGAGGATGGAGTCCAGGATCACATACTGCATTACTGTTATGTTTTAATATCAAATTCCTAATCTTTCTTTGCTTGTCATAACATTGACATCTTTAAAAAATCTATTCTGTTTTATAAAATGTTTCTCAATTTGGGTTTGTCTGATGTTTCCTCATGATTTGATTCAGGTTATGCATTCCTGGCTGAAAAATCACAAAAGTGATGTGCCCATCTTTGGATATCAGATCTGGTGGGAACACTATTAGTAGGTTTTGTTTTTACTGTTTTATACTGTGTTGCGTATGATTTTTTTCTTCCCATACCCAGACACAATCAATTCGGGAAAAAAAAAAAAAAGGTCAGAGTCTATTGGTGTGAAAAGTGAAAATGAAGTCAGACTTATAGAGCATTTTTGGGATACATACATACCCACCCATACCCACATACACATATACACACATACCCACAAGGAAAAGAGAAAGAAGGTAGGCAACAGGGAGAATTGCTATAAAGTACTTTTGAATTCTCTGAGATCTCCATACTTAATAGGAAGCTGAGTCCTCATTTTCTTGGCCTACGCAGAAGACACTGCAGTACCATGCTCATATCCCCATAATACTTACTGTTTCGATACGTGCAGACAGTCTCCCATTGCTAGCACATAACTTTTCCTGATGGCTTTTTCTCGGCCCAGGTGTAGAGCAGATTCTAAGTGCTGGGGAGTTAACACCCCTGGGGGCAACTCTCAGCTAATGACAGATAAGAATTAGAGAATAAATAACCAGCTTCTTCTCCCCCTGGTAAGACAACTCCCTAAGGCTCATCATTGAGCCTCAGTTGTCCCAGTGGTAACATGCTAATTAATGTAACTGGTCCAGACTTCCTCCTTTTCCTGTCCTGAGGAAGCATCCCCAATCCCTCATCAATGCTTCCTAGGATCACCTCTCAACCTATTGAAATCTTTTGCTTAGGGTCTGCTTCTAAAGAATCTGTCCTAAGAAAGCTTAGTTATTGGACTGTCCCAAAATAATTGGCTAAAATTCTCCATTTTATCAAGCTTAATATTCTACTTATTAGAGATGGATATGGGATGTCAAGCATTAACTGGGTAAATTCAAATACCCCTTGCAGGATTAAAATGTGGTTATCATTTTTTTCATATCTTGGGGAAAATTAATTGGTTACATTGCTTTCTTTTCATTAATATTCAAACTGGCCTCGATATTGCTCAGAAGAATCATTAACTATCATGACTAAGTAAATTCCTGCTGCCACATTCTGAGGCAAGCTTCATAGAGTTGTCTATGTCAGGAAGAGTATAATTTGAACTCTACACCTGCAGTTTGGATTTGAGAGACTCAATATACAAATGGACAATGGCCAGACCACATACTTAAAAAACAAAGCAAAACAAAAAAACTCTGACCCATGGAAAAAAAACCAAAAAAACTCTGACCCGTGAAAGGGATTATAACATGCCACCTACAACATGCCACTTAGGCATATTGATAACTTTAAGCTCAAGTCAGTTGAGAAACATTCTTCCTTCTCCTTTTCTGCCTAAAAGCAGGCCTAAATTTCCCATGAGAAAGGTGTCCTCTTGGTACCAGGGAGAAGAGAGAACATTCTAATCTGGAGACGGAGAATGAACACCAAATGAATCTCCGTGAACAAACCGTACTAAAATAACGCTTATCTTCCATTAATTTCCTCCATGTATTTCATAGTCACTTTCCCAAAATTTACTTCTCATAGGAGCACAAGCAAACCCCTTTATCTAGTCACATCACAATTTAAGCCCTTGGTTAAATGGTATGTCAGCCTCCAAATCTAGCCACTTCTTTGGGGTTTTCACTTCTCTAGAAAGCCCCTCATACCATGTAAAAACAGACATAAATAAAATTTGTATGCTTCCCCCAGCGAGACAGAAATTTTAGGACACCAAGAGAAAAAGGCCATAGATTTTCACATGTCCTTTCCCTCTTATTAAATTCACTAACCAAAACAATACTTAGGCTCTGGCCAGTGTAGCTCAGTGGATTGAGTGCAGGCCTGTGGACCAAAGGTTGCCAGTTTGATTCCCAATCAGGGCATATGCCTGGGTTTCGGGCCAGGGTGTGTGAGAGGCAACCAATGGATGTTTCTCTCCCTCCTTTCCCCTCTCTCTAAAAATAAATAAATAAAATCTTAAATGAAACAATACTTAGATGTTACTGAGGCAGGATAGTAAGAAACTAGGAAAATTCCTTGGCAAGTGGAACAGGAACTAAGACAGATAGCTGAACAAACTGGAAGAGCTATTTACAGCCCCGGGGTGCCTAGCAACAAGCAAAACTGGAGCCAGACCTCACTCCCAGCCTGGCCTTTCCTCCCCGGGCATATCGAGGGCCATTGGTTTAGACCCCTGACCTTTCCTCCCTAGAGATAATATCTAGACCTCAGTATTTTAGCAGCAGGTCCAGAACAGCAGGAAAACGAGGCCTGCAATGCCAGAACCAGCTGCGATGACTAATGACCCTGCCCTGGCGCTGACCAATCAGTGGAGGCCACAACAATGAAAGGCACCTGGAAAGCTGATGAATATTGAGGTCCTTCCCTAAGACCTCTCCTACACCTCCTGCCCTTAAAACTTTCAAGACGTAGGACCCAGGGTGCACTCTCTTTTCTTCGAGCATGCCTGCACCTTCCCCTTCCCCTTCTTCACCCACCAGGCATGCATCTCCTAAACTCTAAGGGACCCCATGAAACTCTAAAGGACACCATGAGACCCACAACCAGGGGAGCAGTGTGCAGCAGCAGTTTGTTCCTGAAACGTCCTCAGGGCCCCCATTTCTCTGACTCTTCAGTGAGCGAACAGCAGCCTCTCCTAGGCTCATTTTTTTCCTGTAACCTTTCTAGAGAGCCAAAGCAGCCTCACCTAGTCTCTCTCCTTGCTTCTTCTCTCTGAAGCCCTTACTTATTTCACTGTTTCCAGTTTTAATAAAGGTACACTCAAAAGTCACCTGGACTCATATTTTGAAATCTTTCCTGCACTACGTCAACTTCCCGCACACTAAGGACCAGTCCCTTTCAGTTAACATTACCGGTACTGCTTTAGGCCCTTATCCTTTGCCCCAGGCTGGGAATCTTCAATTGCCTGAAGTGTCCTAGTCCTCTAATAGTCCCCTCAGTGTCTGAGGGCTTGAGACTCTTGAGCAGCTGCTACAGCTTTACTACTGAGTCTCTTTAGAGAAACATCCAAGGGAGGTGAGGGAGTGTCTCAACTCTTAGTGTCTACGTGGTATAACTGCCTTGTGACCCTCAGGTCACTTATTTACTTATTTGTCCTCAACCCTCATTATCACGATTATTTGCTCTGTGGTGTATTGTAAGGTGATTAGATTCTATAACCTACATTTATCAACTGGTTTGCAGTCAGATTCTGCCAATTAAGGGAGATCAAAAGACAAGTGGAGGGGAGATACAACTTTCTAGTTTTGAACAGCGGGTGAAACAACAAAGACGGCACCAGTGATGAAAGAATTGAAGTAACTATAGACTCGGTGGCACAGGCAACGGTAGTAGAGATGTCTGCAGCAAGGGAAGCCACAGTGACTCCAAGAGCAGTCCAGGCTCCTGGGCGTCGGTTCAGGCAGCTGGGCTTCAATAACAGAAGATTTAGCTGCACACTCCCTTTGCCTCTGCTTAATGATTTTGCTCCTCCAACCTAGCAATCGTAGGACTTCTGCTTATTGAGTAACCTCTCGTCTCCAGAATTCCCAAAAAGCTTGACCAATTCCTTTATTTAAATCTTTTTGGTTTAAATAACTAGAGTGGTTTTTGTTTTCCTAATTGCATACTGAATGATAAAGATCCTCAGTAATGACATCCAATTAGAATTCCACCCCTAATGAAATCTCAGTGAATCTTTCTTTTAGTTTCTGTCTTTCCTCTGTGAGAAGATATTTGCCTTAGAGAAAGAGCCTCAAGCAGTGAATTTGCATAGATTATTTATTCTCTTAGTGCAGATATGCAAATATATTCCAAAAAAGGGACTCTGTAACATTGAGCTACTTTGCTTAAGACTGTCAGACTTTGTACTGTTTATAAATTTTAAAAATATAAACAGTAACATAATAGATATAAAAATATTGATTACATGGCCAGCGCTAAACCCCATGTGGAGATCTTCTGAAATATCTCCCATAATACAGGTTTTTTTCAATCAACATTCTGAGGAATGGTGTATGATTGTGAAGGTAAATTAATATCTGCCATCTTCAGTTTACCTCTGTATGAAGCCCTGTTATGCACTAATGTGGAAGCACTGGTTGTTTAAAACAAACAAACGAACAAACAGACAGACAACTACCTTGGCTATAAGAATGACTGACCTAAGCCCAAGTGTCTCTTCTCTCCCTTGCATCCTGGATCCTCTCCTGGAACTCTCAGGTCAAGTTGTTTCCTAAGATCAAGCAACTAAAGGGTTAATGACCCTGCTTCAGAACTGTGACCAGAGTTCTTTCTGACTGGTTGGTGTCCATGTCAGTCAGTACTGGGCTAGACTCTGGCACCCACTGTCTTCTTCTTCTTCTGCAAGGCCACTGCCTAGGTGAAGAGTTGGAGGAGGGGCCCAGTGGGGAGGACTGTGCCCGCTGATGTAATGTTGGCACTCCAGTGTCAAAGACCTAGAGCCCTCAAAGGAGCCCCCTGCATAAGGTCCCACTGAAAGACTCTCACATGACTGGTTTGGGAGCTGCAGGCTCTGTAGAATTTTGGTTCTGAGCAAAAGGAGAGAAACTTCAGCTGGGCTGGTCATGGTACCAGGTAAATGCAGCCATGGTAGATACAGCTCTGTACTGCCTGCTGGCTTTGCAGATACTCCCCAAAGAGGAGGGCAGATGAAGAAAAAGAAAAGGCTCTTAGGGGCAGTTTGGAGCCAAGCATGACCAGAAGCATGGGCACCACTTTTCAGCATCACCACCACTTAATGTGATGAATTCATTTAAACACACTGAATGCCCATTGATCAAGGATAGTAACATTAATTTCATGAACAAAAATGTTACTGATACTTAATGGAGCATTTTCTATGTGTCAGGTTATATTCTAAAAGCATATTTGCTCATTTAAGAAATTCATCAACCAGGTATTACAAATGAGAAAATTGAAGTACAGAAAATTATTTAAAATTTATGTGGCAAGCCAGCATTTGAACCCAGGCAACCTAGCGCATGAGCACACTTTAATTGCTGCCATTCATCTGACCTGAAGGATCACCATTGTCCCATTTTTAAATGTTATTTTCTCTTTGATTGTTAATAATATCTATATTGACCATATAAAACTTTAAGTATTATTTAAACATTTTTAATAAAAATATTTGAATAGAATCATGATTAGTTCAGTGGAAACTAAGAAACCAGCACTATGAATAACAATGCTGGTATTAAGGCAAACTGAAAACTTACTTGGGTTTCAAGTCACTTAATAACTATTACTTTGATTGAAATGTTGTTTTATGCAGTTCTTTCCATGAAATCATGTAGCTAGTAGAACACAATTTAGCTAGTGAGAGCTGCCTCAAAAGGTAACATCAAATATTTTTTTTAAAATAACAAATTATATGGAAATGATTAGAATAGTTTGGAGAACAATTTGTACCAAGATTTTATCATATGATAAGCAGTTATATATGCATACATACCTATATATGTAATTAAATAAACAATTATATATATAACTTCAATGATTTAGAAATGAAGGAAATTTTTTTTAATTTTTACCTTTATATATTGATATATAGGTTAATTTACAATATGCATTTCTGATCAAATAGGCTATCACCCAGGTGTAAATATCAGTGAACCCCACCTCAAAAAGGCTGAAAGATTAAGGAAAGAAATTTATTTTGTCTCACATAACAAGTATTCCAGGGCAGGTTGCAGGCACACTAATGTAGTAGGCAGTTAGACAAGCAGGAGCAGAGTAAGAACATACGCCAGGTGCAGAGTGTCACCAGGGCAGAGAGCCCCAGGTGCCTTGAAACAGGCAAAACTACAAGCCCTTACATGACTGACTACTCCCTTAAGTATTAACCTCTGGGCATGATTTCTAGGCTTCAGCTATGTTTCAGTTCCAAGCCCAGAAAAGCAGCAAAACCAAATGGAGCAACACCATGGCTGACATCAGAATTAATGACCCCTGCCCTGGTGCTGACCAATCAGTGGAGACTGGGACCCTGAGGAGACACCTGAAAGCTGATTAATATTTTATTGAGATTTCCATCCTGCAACCTCCAGAGAAGAGCCCCCAAGACAGAGGACCCAGGGCATGCTCTCTCTCTCTCCTTTTCCAGAGCATGCCTACACCTTTCCTCCCTCTTTCATCTCTCAAGGCACATGTCTTTCTCTCTCATTTCTAAGCTCCAAGGGCCCATCGTTTGCCTCTGGAACTCGTTTCAGGAGCCCATGCAGCCCACTGGCTCACTTCTACTACCTTGGTGACTTTCTAAATAAATCTTCTCTTATAGTTTAAGTCTTGGCTCTGAATTCTTTCTTAACCAGAATTCAAGTACCGAGATTGCTGAACCAACATCTAACACCTGGTGTCATTTCACCACCAACAGTGTCCTCAGAGTTCTTTCCATATGTGTTTTGCTTTCTTCAGTGAGAGAAGAGCTATAGGCTGGAACCCCTAGCCCCTCATAATCTCAATATGGCCACAGTACATCTTGTTGTCACATCTGCTTTGGTTTAAAATATGCACACAAATTCTTTAATGCTTCTCCCTGCACAAGTGAAACCTAATTCCCTTTCTCTTAAATGTGGGATGTATTTATTTAGTGATTCACTTCTAATAAAGAAAATATGGTTGAAATGACAGTGTGTTACTTCTGGAATTAGGACACAAAAGCATTGTGCTATGTTCTTTACATTTTCTCTTGGATCTGACAAGTAACTAAAGCCTTCTGCCAAAAGCCAGCAATGAAGTGAGACTTTCTGCCAACTGCCATATGAAGGAGCCATCTTGGAAGTAAATGCTTTGAGCCCAGTCAGGACTTCAATTGACTGCCACCCTAAGAATTTATCAACTACAGACTTCCGGCCAAGATGGAGGCATAGGTAGATGCACTGTGCCTCCTTGCACAACCAAGATAGGGACAACAACAATATAGAAACAAAATAACAACCAGAACTGACAGAAAATTGAAGTGTATGGAAGTCGGACACCCAAGGATTTAAAAATAGACATGTTCATCCAGACCAGTAGGAGGGGTGGAGTCGGGCAGCCGGGCGAGGGACACAGAGCAGAGAGCTGAGCACCCGGGGCGGCGCGCAGGCCCGCAGCAGGCAGACCCTGGGCGCACAAGCAGCAGTGGCTGGTGGGCCCTGGCCAGGGGGTGGCGACAGGCAGACCCAGTGAGGTGGACATTGTGAAGTAAGGCACTGCACACAACTCAGGGTCCCAGCACCGGGAAATAGAGCTTTGAGTCACTGACTGAGAAGGAAGGTCCCACAGGGTGCACAGGCCCACCCACACCGGAATTGATGCCAGAGGGGCCCAGTTGGCTTGCAGAAAGTGGTGGAAGGGTCTGGGGTCCTACAGAGAGCAGAGCCAGTGCCACTGTTCCTTTTCGGACCCCACCCCCACATACAGTGTCACAACCCAGCAACTGGGGTGCCCCGCCCTGGTGAAAACCTTAGGCCCCACCCCTCACTACAGGAGCTCGACAAGACCAAAAAACAAAACAAAAGAAAACAAAAAAAAAAAACAGCAAAAAGATGGCTCAAACAGAAGAAGAATTGAAAGCTCCAGAAC